>JAVTVY010053561.1:0-25726 GCA_036873755.1 Hanleya hanleyi
CTAGCTCCAAAAAGGCTATTTTCATACCCTTCGGCCACCGCGCATGCGCACGATGCCGATATTTCAATCCCACATCCAGCCCATTAGATGCCCCCTCACCTAAGCTTCACTTTGATACCTCACTCGACCCCATCGGACCATTTTATCTAGGGACTACTTTTTCTCCGCGGAAGCTTTTTCCCGAGACCGAATCACCGCCAGACATGACTGCATCACCGCGGATGAATACATTCTTGCACTCACTCACACCATCCATCGTTGTACCCACCTCCCACCACACGACACAAAAACCGGCCGCCATCTTGTACCCACCTCCCACCACACACGACACAAAAACTGGCCGCCATCTTGTACCCACCTCCCACCACACGATTACACGACACAAAAACTGGCCGCCATCTTGTACCCACCTCCCACCACACGACACTAAAACTGGCCGCCATCTTGTACCCACCTCCCACCACACGACACAAAAACTGGCCGCCATCTTGTACCCACCTCCCACCACACGACGACACAAAAACTGACCGCCATCTTGTACCCACCTCCCACCACACGAAGACACAAAAACTGACCGCCATCTTGTACCCACCTCCCACCACACGACCTGCAAATCTGGCCACGCCATCTTGTGCCCATCTTGTGCCCACCTCCACCACACACGACACAAAACTGACCCATCGCTTGTACCCACCTCCCACCACACACGACACAAAAACTGACACTTAAATCTTGTGCCCACCTCCCACCACCGACATACAGCCATAAATGTATCCCACCACCCACACCCCCATCTTGACCCACCACCCACCATCCACCAATCAGAATCACGCTTACATACAAACAATTGTGACGTCATAGTTACATCCGGGGCAAATTTCACTTTGGTTGCGTTTACACTACTACTTACCTGCCTGTTCAACTATATTAGTTAATGCATTTGTGAATGATCCTGTTTTGCTAAAGATAATGCCGAGGTATTTATAGTTGTCAACGATTTCTATTTTCTTGTTGTTAATAAAAAACTCATAGTTGCATTTTCTACAGCCAAATACAATGATATTTGTTTTCTCTGTATTAATATTTAATTTCCAGTCATTACAATAGTCTGAAAAGGCGTCTAACGCTCTTTGTAACTCGATCGGACTTTGTGCGACAATAACAGTGTCATCTGCATATAATAACACAATGATATATATTGCTGTCGTCAACATGTCATTTTCAAGGTCCATAGAAATACCATTAACTCTGTGTATTAAAAAGTCCTCCAAGTCGTTCATAAATAAGGAAAATAGGATAGATGATAAATTTTCCCCTTGTCGGACTCCCGTGTTACAGGCAAACAGCGACGATATATTATTGTCAAGTCTTACATAAGATTTAATATTTCTGTACATACTATGTATAACATTAAATATCTTGCCCCTAATCCCATATTTTATTAATTTCTGCCACAAACCAACTCGCCAAACATTGTCGAAAGCTTTTTTAAAATCAATAAATGCACAATATAATTTTTTCTTACGTGATTTTAGGTAATCTGTAAGAGCCTGTAGAATAAACATGTTATCAAGAGTGGAATATCCCTTTCTAAAACCGCTTTGAGTCTCGGAGAGCAAATTATTACTTTCCAGATATTCATTTAAACGACTGTTCAATATAGAGGTGAATAGTTTACCCATACAACTAAGGATCGTGATGGGACGATAGTTTTCTGGATTTTTACGATCTCCTTTGTTTTTAAAGATCGGTTGAATGATTCCAGTAAGCCATGTTTCTGGTAAGATTCCACTATCTAAAATCAGGTTAAAGAACAGATTATACCACGGAAGAAAGATGTGAGAGGTGGTTTTAATGTATTCATTTAGAATATTGTCAGTTCCAGGACTTTTCTTGTTTTTGAGATTTTTTATTGCATATTCTATTTCGAAGTCGGTAATAGGGATGTTTAGTACACTGTCGTTTGAATTGTTACTATCATGTAGATCGGTTTGCTCATCTTCAGTTTCGGTTTCATTGATTGTTTTAAAGTATTCGTACAGAGTTTCAATGCTTATATTATTGTTAGATTTGGATTTATTATTTATACTATTTAGAAGCTTCCAGTAATCTTTCGGATGCTTAGACCGCATAGCACGAATTTTCCGCTGTGAATTTCTACGATGGGCATTAATAAATTTGTTCATTGTTTTCTTGTAATATTTACTAGCTGTAACTAAATTTTCTCTGTTTTCGTGATTCTTGTTTCTGGCATGGATGCGTTTTGCTAGGTGAATTTTTCTTCTGGCTCGGAGGCATGTCTTCCCAAACCACGGTTTATTTACCCTACTGTGATCTCTATTACTTTGAACTCGGAAGTTTGCACTTGCACTTTCTTCAAAAATGGTTGTAATTTTTTCTGCTATGTTATTCATGAATTCTTGTGTCACATCCACAGCGTCAACGGACATTAACAGGGTTCTGAGCTGTTCTATATCTTGTTTTTCTACACTTTCGACGAACGATATTTTATCAGCCTCATTCCATTTTCTTTTTGTCTGTATATGTTTATGGGTGGCGTTAGTATCGTCATCATTATCGATATGGTCAGAATATCTGTCCTGGGAGACTGGTGAAGTATTCGATGTTGGCTTTGTGTTTTGTAATATCAATAATACAGGTGAGTGTAAATCTGAATACAGAGGATCGAAGTCAACGACTTCAAAGTCAGATACTTGCTGAACAGCCGGGACTTTACATATTACATAATCAATTGTTGAAGTATTGTTAAAGGTACGTTTTCCAACATGTTTGTCTTTTCCAGCTCTACCGTTTAGAATGACTAATCCGTTTAGTTTACATAATGTGAGGATTTTTCTAACATAGCTATTAATTTTTATTTTGTCTTGGTTTGTTCTTTCTATTGGCAAGCCAAAATCAATTATCTTATTAATATCATTCAGGACGCTCGTTGTTGTTTCATCAATATTGTTTCATCAATAATAATATAGTCATCCGCTTCTCCTGTCCGCGCATTGAAATCTCCAAGGAGATATAGAAATTCAGTTTGACTGCATTTTTCAGTAATTTCTTTCTCGAGATCCTCCATGAGGTTTCTATCAGCATACGTGGTATTTTCTGGGGGAATATATATGGAACCAAAATGGGTATCATGGTCCAGTTTAAGAGCTTCACCAGATAACATAAACCACAGAACATATTCACAAGATAGGTCGAAAATATGAATATAGGGCATCAAAGTATCCTTGATAAAAAGACCAATCCCACCTGACTTACGTATAACGTTTTGCTTTCTATTAGCAGGATGAAATTCGTAACCTGGAATATTTTCAATCGAGTCAAACTTGTCTAGTTTTGTTTCAACGCAAGATATTATATCATAACTACTAATCAGTTCTCTAAATTCCGGATATAATAGCCTCCTTTTAAGGCCACAGCCAATATTGTTGAAATCGTCTACAAAGAGCGAACCATAAATTGATTTATTCAAAACTGCCGCTAAGCTGTTGATCTTGATACTAAACAGAGTAGTAGACAAAATACTGCCCTGTGGGACACCCTGAACTTGGTCGAAGTAATCACACATGGTTGTACCCAACCGAACTTGGAATTGTCTATCATTCAAAAAGTTGGATATGAAAATGGGTAAACGTCCCTTTAATCCCATAGCATGAAGGCCTTTTTTATTTCCATGTAGTATCATAGGCTTTTTCTAAATAAAAAAATATGGAAACTACATGTTCATTCTTGGCGAAAGCATGCTTGACATAGGAATCCAATCTAACTAATTTTTTTACGGAAACCGGCTTGAATATCAGTAAGTTTCTTTTCAGATTCTAGGTACCAAACAATGCGTTCCATTGTTTTACAAACACAGCTAGTCAGTGAAATCGGACGGTAATTACCAGGGTCTTTATGGTTACGGCCAGGCTTTGATACTGGTATAACAATGGCATTATGCCATTACGGTTGAAAGTCTTCTCTTGTCCAAAGTCTCTTGAATATGCGTAATAGAATTTCTAGAGAAGATTCGGGTGGATGTTTCAAAAGTTGATAATGAATATTATCAGGGCCTGCAGCAGAATCGTTTATTCATAGGCGTATTCAAATGAGAACAGATATCGATCTGCCGGAAGTGGTGCACAATCTGTACCCCTTGCAATACCTATATGTTGATGCGATATGGTGTTACTACAGACTTTCACATAAATAGTATTAATAAGAACTTTAAGGAACTGGACACAAAGATACATCACAAGAATGATATCCTTTCGTATAGTAGAAATGAAGAACCGCTATCATGGCTATGGGGTTTTATATTGATAAACCGCTGACCATTTTACCGAATATCGATATTGTCAATGAACTGTTTTCAATAAGTTCCTGATGAGTAATCTGGGTATAGATAGTCGATACGTGTCAATACGATATGTATCCTTTGCAATGTAGCTATTCCCTATTGAAGAGTTTTTGAGTTTTAAGTATCCACGCACATTCGACATCGATAGTGTCGACAGCGTTGAATTTGGCAAGATTCATCTAATCGGTGAAAACTATAGACTCGACCACTCAACTAGGTATTATTGAAGTGCATTAAGAATTGTCTTACGCTCGGCCATGACATTGATAATCATCGCATCTCTATATGTTGGTCCCTTCATCAGGAGTATCCCGCAAACCATGAAATAACTTTCAGCATATGCTGCATTATGGCTGTGACGACAGCATCCATCAGAGTATTTATATATTCAGTCATCATAGCCATAAGCTTTAGGGCTGGCATCACGATGTCGTTTCTGAATCGCTGATGACCTCTTCTGTTTCTTGAGTAGCTAGATTTATTGTACCATTCTTGACCACCTCATGTTGACCAAGAGTAATGAATATTTGGGTCCTGCCTCTGGATTCCGAACGGCCAATACGTACCAGACTGTCTAAATCAAGGTATAACAACTGGTCGTCTTGGCGACACAAATCCAAGTACCATTTTTCGAGGCTGACATCCACTTACAAGAGATAGATTTATCATGATCGTACTTTCCCTCTGTTTCTCTTTACAGTACTCCTCCGTCTTAGAACACAGGCATTAGCAAGTGTACACGGTAGGTAACATTCGTATCGATGCTGACGAACTAACGGCTTCCCGTATTACCGGAAAGAAAGGAGTCTTGCCAATAAATAAATTTATTGAGATAATTAAGTTTATGTATGCAACAGTCTTGGTTGATTAAAACCAAATTCAACTTTCATATGAACTTAATATGAGCGGGAAAGAACACATTGGAATATACGTATAATATACAGGACTGATTCTCTAATCTATTGCAGGTAGAGGACCTGTGTGTTTTCACTGTTCAGGTGTTGAAGACCCAAACCATTGCGCAACTGTTCACGAATGTTGGCCTTCGCAGGTGAGTGAACGTCGATCAATTAACCAAATATAGGCTCTACACTTTTGAAGTAATTTATCAAACCTGTATAGCAATGGAATACAGAGCTGATTGGGAGACATGTTACACTGAGGGCAAGATACACTTCGTTACATTTCATTTAAATTTGACATTTCTGCGATGCATAAAAATGCTGTGATGAATTTGGTGTTAATGCTGTTATATGAATTCGGTATTTGGGTTATGGACGCGGAATTCTTTTATGGACGACGACTGAATATTGAATGACGGACAAGATGTTTGTTTATATTGTTAAACAAAATGGTTCAACCGGTCTGATGGCACAGGGATTCCATTCCACCAATAGTATTCATGATGATATTGTATCTGTGTGAGACTTGTTTCTGACATTTCGTTTGACCGATTCTACCTATCCCAACGAATTGCCAAACAAGCAATTTTCGTAATATGGATAAATCATTTTACATTAAATTTACAAATGTTTTATTGTATATTTCAGCAATGTTACACCGAGCACGTTATCCACTCCAATGGCACCACGTGGTATGACATGGGCTGCAAATTGAGAGACGTAAGGACAGTTTTATTTTCACGAGTGTAATGTTATCTTTGGAGAGATACAAATTTCCCCCAAACAGCCCAGTATTTATACTTCCTTGTGAAATGACTGGTAACATTGGTATTATTAACCTTATTTTTACTGTATTGTATCTGGACCGCTAGATTCATAATCATAGTATCTGGCGCTATGGTTGTTACCTGACTAATTACCGTTTCATCTTCAGCATGTGTTCGTGCAAGGGCTGGATATATAATTTATAATTGCATCATACACGCACAGAAACCCGAGATCTTTATGTTTAATGTCTTCTTGATAACGAAGAAGTAATCATGGTAATTCAATAGTTTATTTTTCTTCACATTACAGGAATGTAATGTATTATCTACAAGACCCAATCCCGTCAGACGGAGAGATCTGGATCTAGTGTTGGAACTGTGTGACCAATGTTGTGAGGGAGACTTGTGTAATTCTCGCGCCTGTTTTAATGCTACAGGTAAGACATATTCTCTCGAGGCGACGATTATATCCAATCCTTCAAGAGAACGAATCGCTGTCGATAATTCACGGCTTATAATTGGCCACATGACCCCGAGTCATATCCCGGACTCTTGTGACAGGCATACAATTAGCGCTCTATTTGAGAATCTGACTAAATAACTTAACAGGAATATCTGATGTAATCTACACGTAAATAATTTTCAGAGTATGTTTATTTTCACATGTACATCATCGTTGAGAAAGATAGCAAAATTATCCGATTTACCATAGAAAAACAGTTTCCTTTTTTGTGCCCTTGTATATATTATATTTGGTTACAATAACGAATAATTTGAAACTATATAGTTTTGTTTTCAGAGCACCAAATATCACTTCTGACTTGGTAAAACTTGTAAGCTGTTTCTACCCATGTAGTTAGTTCTTTCAAGTAAATCTTAGTACACACATGTATGGCAATACTACCGTCAGATCTGACTTTCAACAGTCAGTTGTCGTAATCTGTACAAATTGTCGCAATGTTTTGTCACAGATGAGACTGAAACGGTTCGTTGTCTGGAGTGTGAGGGAGTTGACAATCCACGAGAATGTACCACTGTCAAAACGTGCCAAAGTGATGAAGTATGCTAACATATTATAAGTACTGACTTATATTTGGCTGTTTAGTCTACATCGATATCACTGAACCGTTTCAAAATATGTCTCTTTGAAAACGTCTGCTTTTGTTAATGGGTGACTGGTGATTTCTCGCGATGTCGTTTTCAGAGAAATCGAGCAATTGAATGTATAGTCAAATGAATTTTTTCTGGATACTGCTGGTGCACTCTATAAAATATCACCGGTGTTTTACACATGAAGAATCATTCACTCACTTCTTGGTGGAGAGGGAAATAGCTGATCTTCTTCCTTTTTACTCATTTTCACGCCATGGGCCGCGAAAAGACAAACAACAAGGGGAGAAAACTCTGTGGTAAAAAATAAAATAAAATAAAAATGAAAACGGAATAGCTGGAGAGCACTCTTACGCAAAATATGGGCAATTGTAACGATTCTCTTTATTTAATTTTAACTGCTACATCTTCTTTCAGCTAAATGATCTTCAATTCAGCCAGTCTAACTAGGTAACTTCTCAGTGCCCCCTCCATCATAACGATATAAAATTCCCCTCGTTCTGTCTATATCACGTGCATTACTCTCAAAATTATTACTTGGTGTCCGCTCCTACGTTCGTAAGTAAAACCCCACCCATCCTAATATCTCCGAACCGATTCTCAGCAGACTCTTTTCCTAAGAAACTATTGGCAAATGAATTATTGGCCAGAAAAAAATATTGTATAACAATGGGAGTAGTTTCATTTAATAGACAAGACAACGCGGAAGTTTATCCGTCTGTATCATCTCATTCTGACCGAAAACACTGGTCACACGAATCACCAATGCTGTGAATGTATTCCACGCTCGAATGGATGCGGCTGTAATTGTGGGTACACTCGATATTATTGATACCATCCCGATAACATGTTGATATGTATGCATATTGAGAAGGACGGATTCTGTTGGCAAGTTAAATATACCCGATAATCCCATATACTGCCAATATCAATCGGTTAACAAACAAAAAGAAAGGAGGTGTTCGGTTTGACCGTATTTTTTTCCTTAGTGTGTTGCGTTTATAAACCGAAAATATAATTTCCTCTCGTTTACTGTAAAAGTTATTAGCTTGAAAGAGAAAATACTGAATTTTCATATTCTCAATTTTCATCGAGAAGAGATTTGTCAAAAAAATATTACGAGTATTAGAAAATAAGCATTTGTTTGTTTTTGCAATTTTTGGTGATATTCTTGAAGGGAATTCCATTCATATATAAAATATGACACCTTTAACCAAAACGAGTCTTACATATCGACATGCGGTGGGTTTGATCCAAAATTATACTGAAGAATCGTTTTGGTTAAAGGTGTCATATTTTCATGATATTGAAATATGACAAAACGCTTGTAATGCTCTGAAAGGGTGTAGTTCACCGCCATTGGGCACATGATTCCTCATTTTTGATAATTGTAACAGCTGCTTGGCCGAATGGTTACAGTGTCGGACTGAAGATTAAAAGAACACCAACATTTTGGTTCGAATCCTCAAATGCCCGAAAAAAAAATTCTTCATTTTTCCCTTTTTCTCCCATCTTCATCATTTTGGACTTTAAAGTGAAATAAAGACAGCGAACCCCTAACGCACATAATCCCTTATTTTATTATAATTCGTCAATAGAATTGCACACAAACAACTCCACACACAGTCAGTATTTGAATATTTTGACGATCCAGCAGAGCAAAAAATTAATTGTTACACATATATAATTTCGTCTTAGGACAGCGGAAAGTTGTAACTATGAATTGAAAAGTTATAAGGTTAAACTTGTCTTATATATCAAGGTCTTTATTAAGGTAATGACCATCAACAAGTGACGACGCTTGCTTTCCCAGTTGATTATGCATGTGCCAATATGTGTCAATGGTAACCGTATGAGAATATGAACCAGAATTTCCCATTGGACTGGCCTCGCCTGTCTGACAAAGAGTTGGGGAATACCTGAGCATTACGTCACAATTTACCGGCCGGCTCGGAGCGAGACAATAGAGCAGCAGAGAGCGACTCTGAAGGGAAAAATAT
This sequence comes from Hanleya hanleyi, assembly GCA_036873755.1. Taxonomy (NCBI): domain Eukaryota; kingdom Metazoa; phylum Mollusca; class Polyplacophora; order Lepidopleurida; family Hanleyidae; genus Hanleya; species Hanleya hanleyi. Next base: position 9,140 of record JAVTVY010053561.1, read on the forward strand.
TCATCTAAAGCGAACACCTCCTTTGACCGACCCCTGCCAAAGTTGAATTTGTTGCTAAAGTAACTAAATGATTTTGATTGGTTGAGGGAAATAGCTAGCACATAACAATACCATCACTGAATGCTGGAGCCCGAGCCTATTCCAACACGATCAGTCATCATGATAACTTCTTTACTCTCTATTATAGATTTGTGTGACCAAGGAAATGACAACGGACGGGCCCCACATAACCTATACTCTAGGTTGTTTGTCAAAAGCGGTAAGAAATCAGATATCAGAAATCAGGAGCTACAATGATTATCAACACCATCTGGAGTTTAGTCGCAACGTGAACCCTGGTATTGGGTGGAGACCCATTTCGGCTCCCCTTAAGAATTTTCTTTGCCCATGGGACAATAGCTAGGCCTGAACTTATCAATCCATAAACACGGGGCGAAGATTTTAGACGAATTGAAATAGGCAATTCATATACATAAAATGAACGATCTTATATTGAACATGCATGTTTGCATGGATTCAAAACGTTTTGAAGAACATAACGACAAAACGTATTCGTCTTTCCGTTTCACGGTGTTCAGTGCCAATGAAAATTCTATCATTATAACATAGAAAGACGAACATATTGTCTTCTTTTTCGGCTATAACTTTTTCTTTGTAAGTTGATTTTTTCCAAACTTCTGAAATGTTTCTCTGGTTTTTCAGTTCACATCTGGCCACTGCCCTTCTGTTCTGATGACAATGTCCTTATATATTTTCTTTTGGAATAATTTCCGAAATTGCTTTCAAGTTGCGTCGCCTCAGCCGCTCTTCAATTTTCATGTTAGCAATATCTAATCAAAGTACTTAAAGTACTGATGTCGGGTTTACTTGCATCAGAGGAGTTTATTAGTCCCATATTTGGGAAGAATGGTGGTGTTCGCTTGACATAGGGAATCGTCCTCAAGCTGTTCGGTTTGAAGGGCCAAACTTTCACTTTTATCAAAGGGATATGAAATGGACCATTTTGTACAGCCTTCATGCTGAATTATAAGACCCGAAATAATGAAGGACTGCAGATGCACGAACACGGATTTATGGCTCACTAAAGTTGGTAAGTTGGCTTATTTTCGTATTTTTACGCACTTTTCGATGCGGATTTTCTCTTGTTACAAAAATAGGACACCTTTAACACAAATTTTTAGCTATTTTGACCAACAAATAAGTCTAAATATGATTTTGGTTAAAGGTGTCATAATTTTGCAACGAGAATTTTGGAGAGAAAATGTCGACTAAATGCACCGAAAAGTGCAAAATACGGCAGGTTTGAACCACTGTAAGTCTGGTTGTGTTTGTCTGTAGGTCTTGATTATTCTTTATCTTTATCTATTCAAATGGTCAATTTGGTGCTTTTTAGACAAAAATTAGCCCCACCAGCTGTGTGTATCAAAAACGCATTGAGGACGATTCCCTATCTAAAGTGAAGATCATCTTTGTGATCTTGCACTATATATGAATCATAACTTTTGTTGTAAGGTAGCTTACCAAAGATTGAAAAATGTTCAAAAATATTAAAATTCATATTCGTAATAATAATTCATAAAGTGCCATATAGTTATAGAACAACCTCAAGAATATGTGTGTAAAGTTTGTGTATCCTGTAATTTTTGTATGGCTCCGTAAAGGACCATCGCCGATATTGGACAGATCCACATTTGTTTGACACACCGTGTACGTTGCTGTCCTCTCACCGTGACGGGACAACCACAGTTATAATCATCCAGTATCAACCAATGTTCACTAAATTTGCATTTTCCCGGCATCGGCAAAATTAGCCCAAAGCTAAATTCCAAACCAACGAACAATGGCGACTGCAATTTGACCAGTTCAAATGGCGACTGTTCTGATACGTAAATTAGTACAGATGTCAAGAGCGTGAGCCAATCAGCTGTCGACATTATGACCTCGACCAATACACGTCACAGAATATGAATATTAATTCAGTGGGAAACAGTCACGAGTTTAGTTCAACCAATGGACTACACAAAATATGTAAATGAGCTGTCTGACCTCGTTCCAATCTGGCGAAGGGTCACCAGCAAACACGTTTCACGGCTGTTTGGATTTTTATTCCGCAATAAATTTCGCTGAACTTCAGAGAATAACTTAGCTTTTTCCACTCATTTTCCCGGACTCTGTACATATATTTCTCTGACTTTCCATGTCCTTTCAACGAAATTCCATTACTCTTAGCGCCTGGAATTGCATGGCTTGTGCGAGGCCTGTTGTGAATGCTGTAAGGGGCATCAAATGAGAACAGTCTCCGGGCAGGAGATCAAAACTACACATGTGCAGAAGAAAAAAGAAAAACTGAAAAGTGATACTAATGTAGGGTTTACCCTTGGTAAACCCGACAAAAACGAATGTAGGAGTATGCAAATTGGCACGGTTTATATATAGAGGCAATTCTTTACGTGATGAAGATCAACATCCTCGCTTTATAATAGATGCATTTGTGTATGCTGGTCTTAGAATACTGCCATTTTTAGCCCACCATCACCAGATGGTGGGCTATTCAAATCACTTTTCGTCCGTGGTCCGTCGTCCGTCCGTCAGTCAGTCCGTCCGTCAGTCCGTCAGTCCGTCCGTCCGTAAACAATTCTTGTTATCGCGATTTCTCAGGAACTATTGCATGGATCTTTCTCAAATTTGGTACACAGGTTCCCCTTGGGGTCTAGTTGTGCAAGATACCTTTTTGGTCCGATTCGAAAATCCAATATGGCCACCAGGCAGCCATCTTGGATTTCCCCATGAAACCTTGTTATCGAGATTTCTCGGGAACTACTGCATGGATCTTTCACAAATTTGGTACACAGGTTCCTCTTGGGGTCTAGTTGTGCAAGAAACCTTTTTTGGTCCGATTCGAAAATCCAATATGGCCACCAGACAGCCATCTTGGATTTCCCCATGAAACCTTGTTATCGCGATTTCTCAGGAACTACTGCATGGATCTTTCTCAAATTTGGTACACAGGTTCCCCTTTGGGTCTAGTTGTGCAAGAAACCTTTTTCGGTCCGATTCGAAAATCCAATATGGCCACCAGGCAGCCATTTTGGATTTCCCCATGAAACCTTGTTATCGCGATTGCTCAGGAACTACTTCATGGATCTTTCTCAAATTTGGTACACAGGTTCCCCTTGGGGTCTAGTTGTGCAAGAAACCTTTTTTGGTCGGATTCGAAAATCCAATATGGCCACCAGACAGCCATTTTGGATTCCCCCATGAAACCTCGTTATCGCGATTTCTCAGGAACTACTGCATGGATCTTTCCCAAATTTGGTACACAGGTTCCCCTTGGGGTCTAGTTGTGCAAGAAACCTTTTTTGGTCCGATTCGGTAATCCAATATGGCCACCAGGCAGCCATCTTGGATTTCCCCATGAAACCTTGTTATCACGATTTCTCAGGAACTACTGCATGGATCTTTTTCAAATTTGGTACACAGGTTCCCCTTGGGGTCTAGTTGTGCAAGAAGCCTTTTTCGGTCCGATTCGAAAATCCAATATGGCCACCAGGCAGCCATCTTTGATTTCCCCATGAAACCTTGTTATCGTGATTTCTCAGGAACTACTGCATGGATCTTTCTCAAATTTGGTACACAGGTTCCCCTTGGGGTCTAGTTGTGCAAGAAGCCTTTTTTGGTCCGATTCGAAAATCCAATATGGCCACCAGGCGGCCATCTTGGATTTCCCCATGAAACCTTGTTATCGCGATTTCTCAGGAACTACTGCAAAGATCTTTCTCAAATTTGGTACACAGGTTCCCCTTGCGATCTAGTTGTGCAAGAAACATTTTTTGGTCCGATTCGAAAATCCAATATGGCCACCAGGCAGCCATCTTGGATTTCCTCATGAAACCTTGTTATCGCGATTCCTCAGGAACTACTGCATGGATCTTTCTCAAATTTGGTACACAGGTTCCCCATGGGATCTAGTCGTGCAAGATACCCTTTCTGGTCCGATTTGAAAATCCAATATGGCCACCAGGCAGCCATCTTGGATTTCACCCATGAAACCTTGTTATCGCGATTTCTCAGGAACTACTGCATTACAACACATATAAGGGAAGTGGGAAGAGGTGCCGATATACTGACTGCGTCACATGACTTCACAGAATAGTCTTCTGGTTAACCTATTCTAAAGCACATACCAAGAATCTAACGATTCGTGATATGTGTTGTATCTCAGGTACGCTTTTATTGTACCTGTTCATGTGACAACTTGGATGATATGACCACACGGCCCCTAGCACCGGCATAAGCGGTATTAGATACAAATCTAGAGAGCTATGATGGAAATGCTCTGACAACTCGTATACTGGTAATTGGTGAGCTGTTTCGCTGTGACAACTCGTACATTGGAGATTGGTGAGCTGTATCGTCGTCAGATGTAAATGACGGCATTTAACACAAAAGACTGGATCTTTCTCAAATTTGGTACACAGGTTCCCCTTGGGTCTAGTTGTGCAAGACACCTTTTTTGGTCCGATTCGAAAATCCAATATGGCCACCAGGCAGCCATCTTGGACTTCCCAATGAAACCTTGTTATCGCGATTTCTCGGGAACTACTGCATGGATCTTTCCCAAATTTGGTACACAGGTTCCCCTTGGGGTCTAGTTGTGCAAGAAGCCTTTTTTGGTCCGATTCGAAAATCCAATATGGCCACCAGGCAGCCACCTTGGATTTCCCCATGAAACATTGTTATTGCGATTCCTCAGGAACTACTTCATGGATCTTTCTCAAATTTGGTACACAGGTTCCCCTTGGGATCTAATTGTGCAAGATACCTTTCCTGGTACGATTTGAAAATCCAGTATGGCCACCAGGCAGCCATCTTGGATTTTCCCATGAAACTTTATCGTCATTTGTCAGGAACTACTGTATGGATCTTTCTCAATTTTGGTACACAGATTCCCCTTAGGGTCTCGATATGCAAGAAGCCTTTTTCGGTCCGAATCGAAAATCCAATATGGTCACCAGGCGGCCATCTTAGACTTCCCCATGAAATTTTTATCATGATTTCTCAGGAAGTACTGCCTGGATCTTTCTCAAATTTGATACACAGGTTCAATTGTGCAAGATACCTTTTCTGGTCCGATTCCAAAATCCAGTATGTCCATCAGGCGGCCATCTTGGATTTCCCCATGAAACTTTGTTATTGCGATTTCTCGGGAACTACTGCATGGGTCTTTGTTAAATTTGGTACACAGGTTCACCTTGTCGTCTAGTTGTGCAAGATACCTTTTCTGGTCCGATTCGAAAACTCAATATGGCCAACAGGCGGCCATCTTGGATTTTCCCATCCAAATTTGTTATCGTGATTTCTCAGGAGGTACTGCATGGATCTTTCTCAAATTTGGTACACAAGTTCCCCTTGTGGTCTAGTTGTGCAAGATATCTTTTTCAGTCCGAATCGAAAATTCAATATGGCCACAAGGCGGCCATCTTGAATTTCCCCTTGAAACATTGTTACAGTGAATTCTCAGGAAATATTTCATGGATCTTTCTGAAATTTGGTACACAGGTCCCACATGGGGCCTAGTAGTGCAAGATACCTTTTTTGGTCCGATTCGAAAATCCAAGTTACGCTTCAAATTAATTTGGTATTCTCGAGTTGTGACGTTGCATCACAAGAGTCGGCGGATCAAACGGTGGGGCATATTCTATATATTGACTATAGAAAATATCCATACCTTCACCTTCCATATCAAGGAGTTCAAATAATTCGGAATTAAAATGTATTTCTTCAAATTTTAAATCAGCTTTCTTTAGTCCATGCAGTAGCAAGTGAATTGCTCCACCCTTTCGTCTGCCGGCGGGTCGGCTACATGAAGGGACATCACTCTTGTGACTCAACGTCACAACTCGACAACTGTAGACTACTGCATGTTTCGATCCAAGGGAGATAATCAGGATTCAGGCACTTTCTAAGTTTCAACATTACTGCGCGGACCGGATCCCTTCAGTATTAAGTAGTGTACCATCTTACTATTTTCGAGCACGGTATCTTAAGAGATATCTCAAAATAGCCGTAAAAACAAAACAGAATTAGCATTCGTTCTTAATTATAAAATCTTAAGTATTGGTCTTAAGTATTGAAGATTGGTCTTCGCTTCCATGCCCAATGATGACACGTGCAAAAAAATAAATAAAAAAAATACTACGAAACAAAAGCGAAGAATCCTCTGTACATGTACATTCACTTTCAGACTAACTTTGCTCATTTCTCTTGTATTATAACAACCGACATGAGTACAGTTTCTAGAAATCTTGAAACTCCTGAAACTTAGATTATATCTTGGTGTTTTTCAGTGGCCTTTTCTGATCCTTTTCGCTCAGATTCGAAATTCTGTAAGCAAAATTACAAGTCAATCGTTTGTTCTTAGTAACAATGGACAAAAAGATCCTCTAGTCATTAGCTTACAATTATCGGACAATGGTGGGCGCCAAGATCCTTCAGGATCTCTCGTTGTTTTGGTTCTCATGAGAAGTATGCAGTTCTTAAGTTAATACACATACATAAATCTTGTTCTGGGTCTCCGCTTCCAATGGTTCTATTCGTTTTCCAAGACCGCTTGTTAGCCCACCATCATCAGATGATGGGCTGTTCAAATCATTTTTCGTCCGTGGTCCGTCGTCCGTCCATCGTCCGCCCGTCGTCAGTCCGTCCGTCGTCCGTCGTCAGTAAACAATTCTTGTTACCGCGATTTCTCAGGAACTACTTCACGGATCTTTCTCAAATTTGATACACAGGTTCCCCTTGGGGTCTAGTTGTGCAAGATATCTTTTTAGGTTCAATTCGAAAATCCAATATGGCCACAAGGCGGCCATCTTGGATTTTCCCATGAAACTTTGTTACCGCGATTTCTCAGGAACTACTTCATGGATCTTTCTCAAATTTCGTACACAGGTTCCCCTTGGCGTCTAGTTGTGCAAGATACCTTTTTTGGTCCGATTCGAAAATCCAATATGGCCACAAGGCGGCCATCTTGGATTTCCCCATGAAACTTTGTTACCACGGTTTCTCAGGAACTACTTCATGGATCTTTCTCAAATTTGGTACACAGGTTCCCCTTGGGGTCTAGTTGTGCAAGACACCTTTCTTGGTCCGATTCGAAAATTCAATATGGCCACAAGGTGGCCATCTTGGATTTCCCCATGAAACTTTGTTATCGCGACTTCTCAGGAACTACTGCATGGATCTTTCTCAAATTTGGTACACAGGTTCCCCTTGGGGTCTAGTTGTGCAAGATACCTCTCCTGGTCCGATTCGAAAATCCAATATGGCCACCAGGCAGCCATCTTGGATTTCCCCATGAAACATTGTTATCGTCATTTCTCAGGAAGTACTACATGGATCTTTCTCAAATTTGGTACACAGGTTCCCCTTGGGGTTTAGTTGTGCAAGATACCTTTTCTGGTCCGATTCGAAAATCCAATATGGCCACCAGGCAGCTATCTTGGATTTCCCGATGAAACTTTGTTATCGTGAATTCTCAGGAAGTACTGCATGGCTCTTTCTCAAATTTGGTACACAGGTTCCCCTTGGGGTCTAGTTGTGCAAGGTACCTTTCCTGGTCCGATTCGAAAATTCAATATGGCCACCAGGCAGCCATCTTGGATTTCCTCATGAAACATTGTTATTGTCATTTCTCAGGAAGTTCTACATGGATCTTTCTCAAATTTGGTGCACAGGTTCCCCTTGGGGTTTAGTTGTGCAAGATACCTTTTTCGGTCCGATTTGAAAATCCAATATGGCCACCAGGCAGCCATCTTAGTTTTCCCCATGAAACTTTATCGTGATTTCTCAGGAAGTACTGCGTGGATCTCTCTCAAATTTGGTACACAGGTTCCCCTTGGGGTCTAGTTGTGCAAGATACCTTTTCTGGTCCGATTCGAAAATCCAATATGGCCACAAGGCGGCCATCTTGAATTTCCCTATGAAACTTTGTTATCGCGATTTCTCAAGAACTACTACATGGATCTTTCTCAAATTTGGTACACAGGTTCCCCTTGGGGTCTAGTTGTGCAACATTCCTTTTTCGGTCCGATTTGAAAATCCGATATGGCCACCAGGCAGCCATCTTGGATTTCCCGATGAAACTTTGTTATCGTGAATTCTCAGAAAGTACTGCATGGATCTTTCTCAAATTTGGTACACAGTTTTCCCTTGGGGTCTAGTTGTGCAAGATACCTTTTTCGGTCCGATTTGAAAACCCAATATGGCCACCAGGCAGCCATCTTAGTTTTCCCCATGAAACTTTATCGTGATTTCTCAGGAAGTACTAAATGGATCTCTCTCAAATTTTGTACACAGGTTCCCCTTGTGGTCCAGTTGTGCAAGATACTTTTTTCGGTCCGATTCGAAAATCCAATATGGCCACCAGGCGGCCATTTTGAATTTCCCCATGAAATTTTGTTATCTTGAATTCTCAGGAAGTGATGCATGTATCTTTGTCAAATTTGGTACACATATTTCTTTTGTGATCTAGTTGTGCAAGGTAGCTTTTCTGGTCCGATTCCAAAATCCAATATGGCCACCAGGTGGCCATCTTGGATTTCCCCATGAGACTTTGTTATTGCGATTTCTCAGGAACTGTTGCATGGATCTTTTTCAAATTTGGTACACAGGTTGTCCCTGGTATCTAGTTGTGCAAGGTATTTTTCTGGTCGGATTCGAAAATCCAATATGGCCTCCAGGCGGTCATCTTGGATTGCCCCATGAAACTTTGTTATCGTGATTCCTCAGGAAGTACCTCATGGATCTTTCTCAAATTTGGTACATAGGTTCCCCTTGGGGTCTAGTTGTGCAAGATGCCTTTTTCGGTCCGATTCGAAAATCCAATATAGCCATCAGGCGGCCATTTTGGATTTCCCCATGAAATTTTATCGTGATTTCTCAGGAAGTGCTGCATAGATCTTTCTCAAATTTGGTATACAGGTTCCCCTTGTGGTCCAGTTGTGCAAGATACCTTTTTGGTCCGATTCGAAAATCCAAGTTACGCTTCAAATTAATACTGTATTCCCGAACCGTGACGTTGCATCACAAGAGTCGGCTTAGCAAACGATGGGGCATATTCTATATACTGACGATAGAGAATATCCATACTTTCACCTTCTATATCAAGGAGTTCAAATGATTCCGAATTAAAATGTATTTCTTCAAATTTTAAATCAGTTTACTTTAGTCCATGCCGTTGCAAATGAACTGCCCCACCGTTTTGTCTGCCGAAGGGACGTCACTCTTGTGAAACAACGCCACAACTCGACAACTGTAGACTACTGCGTGTTTCGATTCAAGGGAGATAATCAGGGCTCATGCCAAAGTGTCAAGAGATTAGTCTTCGCTTCCAGTACCCAATGTTGACACGTGCAAAAAAAATACTACAAAACGAAGACGAAGGATCCTCCGGACATTCACTTTCAGACTAACTTTGCTCATTTCACTTGTACTAAAACAACCGACATCAAGTACAGTTTCTAGAAATTTTGAAACTCCTAAACCTTAGATAGATAATATCTTGGTGTTTTCCAGTGTCCCTTTTTCGATCTTTTTCGCTCAAATTCGAAATTCTGCAAACAAAATTACAAATCAATCGTTTGTTCTTAGTAACAATGGACAAAAAGATCCTCTTGTCATTAGCTTACAATTATCAGACAATGGTGGGCGCCAAGATCCTTCAGGATCTCTCGTTTTCTTTTTTCTTGCGTGAGGCATACCGAATAGACAATTCCCCTTATTTCCACTGCAGTATATCTGGAACGTCGTCTATACTGAATTGTCCCACATCCCGGTCTACATTTGGTAAATGATTGTGGCTATGAACTGAGGAGGAAAACTGTACATATTTTTTTCCAAATAAATTAATTTTAGCAGTACCTCCGCCGAGGGTGAACATAACGGAAATTAACCAGAAATACATGTATAAATATATATGAGTATAATTACAGAAGGATTGCATAGTGTAGCATCAGCTATACCAAACCTTGTGCAAATTTGTTGTCAGACAAAGTGCAGTTATCGGATTTGATGGGCCAACTTACAACATTCTCTGTACTATTTTGCTGTATGTAGATTTGCAGTTTTCTGAACCCAAATTTGGTCGGGAAGCGAGGAATCAATAGCGGTGGAAAACGCTCGTCTGCTCTTTGTCAACAGTGTTGTACCACCGATACCTGCAATATTGATCTATGTTCCGATCAACAGGTAATCAGTTTTTCAGTTAAGAATATAAAGTGGGCGACTCCGATATCCATCTACCAGTCACATGAGAAATACTATGTCTTTTGAGAAAGCGGCATTACATAAGCCTGCAAAGAAATCCAATCGTCACTAGGAATGGCCTGGTACGTTTTTGATGACAGTTTCATTAATGAATTGTGCTCTCTGTAGAAGTATCCACTTTATTGACATTTATTAGATAATTAAAGTCAAAGCAAAATCACTGGTAGTTGTTCATATCATTTTGCTTTGTTGGTGTTGGCTCGTGTGAGACCCGGTTACCTCTATTTACGTTGAAGGTAACTCTCCCATCAGAAACGTCGGCAACTGAGACCAGCTCCACTGGACCTACCCCTACCCCCACGTCACCAGGTTAGTAGAAAATAACAGATACTTTCAACAACAAGCAGCAGGTTTCATCAGCTGCTCATTGTGACGTAACAGACTGCATTCGAGCTTGTAAAGTATCAACGATTGCATTCACATGCCTTGAGAACCTGAGAACTACACAGAGAGATCATTTATCCATGCTGGTTGGATGTTTGTCGTTCTCCCTGTATGATATATCGATGCATACAAACGTCAGATCCGACATCCACTATCCTGTATGCTGCAGGTATATGTTATCTTTACATTTCGTGCATATCACTGATAAAAAAGTCAAATAAACCTATAAAAGAAACATCCGTTGAATGATAGCCATTGTATGTAGATGAACTAAAGAAATTCAATAATCAATACAGCAATCTGGTGCGTGAAATCGGGGAAATTCTGCACTTTGGGGTAAAAGCATATAATTTCAAGTGGGTACTTTAGCAAATTTTAATCAGCTAATCGAGTACTATAAATGTGCCAAGATGACCGCCAAATCCAAGATGGCCACCATTGTAATTTATAAATCAGGGGATCATTTGAGACCCCTAGATATTTCTCTTACTCCAGAGGCTAGGGAGTTGAAACTTTCTATCATATATCTTGGGCTAAAGCGCTATCAGAAAAAGAAAAAAGGTCCAAAATTACCGCTTTATGACGTTTGTGACGTAATATTATAAAAATGCTTCTTGTTTTGTCAAGTTTCCAGTCAGATATTTGGATTGTTTATTTATGCTATTAATTTCCGGAAAACTACATAATAATTTAGAAAATAATTATCTGATGTGAATTAAAATAATTGTGGATACTTTCATTGACAAAAAGGCAAATATTTTAAAGGTGAACTGCAAAGCTTTTAATTTTATCTAAATTGTTGCTTATGTACATCTTGTCTTCTGTGACATAACTTTTATACGTTTTTGGGGCAAATATAGTTTGCAAAATTGTACTAATAACAATATTTAAATTATCTTGTTATAAATCCGTCTTGAAAACTTGCATCGTTTGTCTCTCTTGGTTTTTAGAACGTTATGACGTTATAGTGGTCCCCTTCATTCAAGTTTTATTCAAATGTGACGTCATGCTACGTCGGATGAATGAACGAGGACCACTATAACGTCATGACGTTCCAAAAACAACGGGAGGCAAGCGATGACGTTTTTAAAAGTTCTGGCTCTTGGTATAAGTTTTGACTTATCATATAACCAAAATAAAACAATAACCCACAGAACTATTACCACAAATAATTGTAACAACTATAGAAGTTCTTGTTTTATGACATTTTAACAGAACATTGGAAAGCTTTTCAGTTCACCTTTAAGAAAAATTATGAAAACGCAACCGTCATGATATCCATTTTCAATTTCCTCCTGATCTTGTACTTGATCAAGGGGCATTGTCGTCTTGTACCGCCATATATGTAGAACCGTGTTACTGACCAAATTGTGAAAAACAATTATTCATCTAATTATAGGTCAGACACTTATCAAAAATGGGTCGACTCAGCCCATAGTTTACGGAGTTATGTCCCTTTTCGGATGTAATAATTTGTTATTTTGTGATATGGACCGAGGCTACTCAATTGCGATAGACATATGACTTATAACTAGATGAATAAGTTTCCAAAATTTGGTCACTGTATACCTTACCCAGTTCTGCAGATGTTGTTCTAACGGACGTACATGAGAACAAACACCTTGGTCATAATTGTCTTAGGGGTACAAAAGTACCTGCGTGTAATACTGGAGTCATTTTGAGCCTATTTGCATACTCCTCCGAGCAGAGTAAATTCAAAATGGAGGTCATGAGGGTTTGACTAAAATTTTACATTTTCATGTTTTTCCCCTCAAATTATTGCCCCTTTACGCATGAAAGTGCCAAAAAATATTTTTGTTCACATGTTATAATTATTTCCTAATTTATTGTGCAGTTTTCGGAGGAAATCGCATAAATAAAGAAATGAAATATTCAACCGAAAAATCAACAAAATATGCATTTTTATAATATGACGTTACTGTGACGTCATTAAGACGACAATCGTTAATTTTTTTTTACATTTCGTATAGATCGTGAGCCCAAGATATATGAAGAGAGAGAGAATTTAGGTTTAACGTCGCGTTCAGCAATATTTCAACACATTAAAAAATACACACATTAAAACTTATGCAACAAACCGATTTCTCTCAAATAACCGAAGATAGTCTTCTTTCACCCGATTAAAGACATCTTCTAAAGTAGTTGCTCGATGAAAAGAATCTCTTGCAATCTTAAAATCTATACAGTCGATAAGAATATGTTTCACTGTGTATCTTTACGACTACTCTCTAAAACAATTAGATTGAAAATTCAATCTATCAGATTGGAATTAGTGACCAATCTATTCGATTGAATATTCCATCTATTACATTGCAAATTTCAATCTGTTAGATTAAATTTTCTGTCTAAAACAGGTTTATTTTATCGTTTTCAATCTATTAGATTGAATATTTTCAATCCGATAATAGATTGGTCACTAATTTCAATCTGATAGATTGAATTTCAATCTAATTATTTTAGAGAGTACCTTACGCAAATGCTGTCAAATGACCCCTCAGGCATGCTTCATGACATTCACCATAAGGAAGGTCGTTAAAACATTATTTATTGCTATCATGAATAAATGACAGTCGTTGTGTGGATCCCTTTGTTATACACCAAACAAAACAAATAATTCGTGCTGGTTCCCTCGGTTGTTGATGTAGTAGTGATCAAGGTTTAATTAATTGCCCTCTGTACAAACCATTGTGATTGTGGTTAACAAAGTGGAGAACAAAGCGCGTGGTTGGCGTCGAGTCTCAAACTTGTGTTCTGAATGAGAACTTGCATTCTATTAATCTGTTCTGTATTATAGATACAGCTGAGGATTGTTGGACATTAAAAACAAAACAGGGTTTCACAACAAGTGGGTTGTACACAATCAGAGCGCCGAATGGTAGTTCGATTAATGTTTATTGTGACATGGTTACAGACGGTGGAGGATGGACAGTTATTCAAAGGTATAAACAGTTTAATTTCAGAAGGCAGATCTTGTTTAAGTACCAAAGAAATCAGGGAAAACGCTATAATAATTGTATGATCGCAAACCATCTTCCCTCAGTGTTCGAGTCATTATGCAAGGTCGTTTTATATTAAACTATATGGCAGCGCAATAATAACCATTCATTGGTCTTATATTACAGGCGAGTTGATGGACTTGTTGATTTCAACAAATTATGGAATGGATATAAAAACTTTTTCGGCAGTCTGTCTAGTTCATTTTGGATGGGGAACGACTTTATACACGAGTTCACAAATACCACAGAACAGACGTTAAGGGTGGATCTTTGTTCCGGCACATTGGAGCATGCTTATGCCATCTACCGGAAATTTCTCGTGGCCGATGAAAATGACAGATATCGTCTTCATGTGGAGGACTATTCTGGGTCTGCCGGTGATAGCCTCATACACGGAACCACGTAAGCATTACCGTTCAGATGTTCATGCATTATCGTCAGAGAGTACATTCGAATCTAAGTAATAGTTTGGACATTCGCGAAGATCAATTTCCTAACAATATCCTTTCAGATATATTAGCTCTTATGAGCTAGCGTTGTCTTATATGTAATTCTGAGTTTAAATAAATCTTGTATCTTGTAATTTCCGAAGAACGCGACAAATCACTACCACATCCCATTTGAATTAGCTATAATTACAACGCATATAAGGGAACTGGGAAGAGGTGCCGACATACTGACAGAGCCACATGACTTCACAGTCTGACAGTATAGTCTTCTGGTTAACCTATTCTAAAGCACATATCAAGAATCTAACGATTCGTGATAGATTAAGTTGTGAACGAATGGACTCTTTCACACTAGTCCTGTTGTTTGCTCTTGAAGTCTATGATATTATCAATCAGTCAATAAATTTTAGCTACATTTACAAGTAACAAGCGAGAAAACTGTACAGGCCCATTATGATCTTGAAAGTAAACGTCGCCAAATTAAATGAAACAAATAAAGGCGCTGGAAGAAGACGCCGGGGTACTGTTAACAAATAAAGGCGTTGGAAGAAGATGCCGCGGTACTGTTAAGAAGATGCCGGGGTACTGTTAAGAAGATGCCGGGGTACTGTTAAGAAGATGCCGGGGTACTGTTAAGAAGTTATATGATCCAAACAATCCAATATTCCGACTGTATATCCAAAACATCACAAAAACCACACTGACCCATGTGAAACTAGTGAGACCAGGCGTGCTATCTTGTTAGGTAAAACTGAGGTAAGCGAATGAAGCCAGTTCTGATTGCTGTCTATTAGCTTTATAGTTAGACCGATCAAGTTATGCAACGTGTTCCAACAATCACTGACATTCAATGTTATGATACAGCCTAATCTGTTTGACATTATTATCTAAATTCCAGATACTCGCCCATTGATTCTTGTTAGCAACCGTATTAATTGTAGCTTAACTTTGTTGACTGAGCGATTGCCTCACATATTTTAATGTTAAAAAGACTGGACAGGTATTAAAAAGGACATCTCTTCCATATAATATTATCAATAATTTGCAGTGAAATTCCTTCTATCATGTGAATTCTTCTTTACTAATAATGTAAAAACTCAATTATAATATGGTCAATTCATGAAATATGAAGTTTCGACTCCATCTGATCAGGTGCTGTTGCGAAAATCGATGTTTTTCAATACGAGGTTTTCATGTAATGATTCCTCGGCGCTGAGTTATTGGTAGTTCCCCTTTTTGATAACTAGAATTAGCTGATCTTGGAACAAACCCCCCAATTTTTAGGCATCCCCAGGGATGCCTTGTGTGTTTGTCATTTTCTTCTTTCTTTCGCTTCCGCTCACTTTTCGTTTCCGTCGGATAACTTTTGAATGCCTTTGTCAATCAGCTTCAAATTTGTGGTGGACATTGGTCCTGCCTAGCGCTGTCCGAAACTGGGAACAGGGTTTTTATCGACAAATCTCATTATATGCAAATTTCCCTTTTGTTCAATCTTTTCCGTCGGTTAGCTACCGAATGCCTTCGTCAATCAACTTCTAATTTGTTGTGCATATTGCTCCTGTCTAGGGGAAGACACCTATTGTTTTTAGCTCTGTCCGAGACTGGATACTTGTGTTTTATCTACATTTGAATATTATATGCAAAACTCCTTATATGCAAATTTCCCTTTTGTTCAATCTTTTCCGTCGGATAGCTTCTGAATGCCTTCATCAATCAACTTCTAATTTGTTGTTCCTATTGCTTCTGTCCAGGGAAAGACACCTATTGTGTTTAAGCTCTGTCCGAGACTGGATATTTGTGTTTTATCTACATTTGCTGTTATATGCAAATTTTCCATCTGGACCATGCATATATGGTGAAGTGGCTGTCTCTGTTTGGGTACCAATTCCATACTCTCATTTGCATAGATAGCACATCAGACATTGGTTCACAGTTATGACTGTCAAAATAGTCTGAAGCCATTTGCATCTAAAGTACACTAAGTTCCTGGTAAAATTTGCATATAACAGAAAATGTAGATAAAACACAAGTATCCAGTCTCGGACACAGCTTAAAAACAATAGGTGTCTTTCCCGAGACGGGAGCAATATGCACAACAAATTAGAAGTTGATTAATTAAACAGAGACAGTGGCCTTGCAGATTTTAAAGCCACTGACATAGATACAATAATTCAAGAACATCTCGGTGTCAAATCTAGGAAGGAGGTACAGGTAACAAGACCATGTGGTAGTTTTGTTTGTGCGACAACTGTGGGCAAAGTTAAAATTTAATTTCCCGACAATAATTCCGTGAAAAATTGAACAGATTTTATCGAGCCCATAGATGTAACTGCGGAAAGCTTAATATAGGGATCTAAATGATATCTGCGGACGACCGTGTTCCTGTTCTTGTCTCTGTCCTTGTCCAAGGAAGTTGA
>JAVTVY010053562.1:0-25186 GCA_036873755.1 Hanleya hanleyi
AGTTGATCAGAACTGGATATATTCTGAAACTGAAATGTACAATCAATAATGTGCTATGACAGTTAAAAGTGCAATGCAAAGGTTTTCATAATTTCGTTCTTATGTTCTTCATTGGTTAGTTTATGTTCGAACTACATGTATCAGCATATTTACTTCTTTTGGTTTTATCTGAAGTATTTTGTCTCCTAGTGACTTTGGGAATACGCTTTCAAGTGGTATTCCAAGCCCAGCCAAATTCAGAAATGAATCAGAATTGCTTATTTGCCCTTGTTTGACACTGGTTTGTGACGTCACATCAGACCACCTGGCCGGACGTCAGTCTTGTACTGTTCAGTCTTCGAAGGCTGGTCTGACGTGACGTCACAAACAAGGCAAGATAAGCGATGCCGGTTTGCGAGGTGGCATTCAGCTGGGCTTGCGCTACCAGTGTTTTAAAAGCTTCTAGCAGACTAACTACTTCAAATTAAACCAGGCAAAGTAGACAGACTGATATTTCTATCATTATTCAACCTATATAAAATATAAAAGAAGAATCTAAGAGTGTTTGAATTTCACCTTTAAATAGTACTCACTTTATTTGGCTAGCAGTGTGCTGACCTAGGCTAGGCAGTTGAATGGTGAAGTTGTCATGATTAACATACTGTTGTAGGATGTTGTAGACAGCTTCATTGGGAGGACCTGCATGTGTCAGAAAGATATTAGAGGTTAACGACAAGATAACACATGGATATTAGTAACTCAACATGTATGCTTTAACAGTCGTTATGGTTCTGACCTCACATATAACCAGCATTAGAGCTCAATGCCCTACCAACTGAGCCAGAGGAAAAATTTCGACAATCCACAAACTAGGACAGGCACTGGTAAACAACCTTCCACTACCATGATTAATTAAATACAGAAAGGCTCAAATGTTTGATGTCAAACTGCGTGAGTGATTTTCTTTTCGATATTTCTTGTGACACGAATACATGGTTTTCCTTTCTGAACAGATACGGAGACTGAGGCAAGGACGTCACAAGTCGTAGAAACTGTGGAGCAAGATGCAGATGTAGATCCTATTTTGTCGTGGTGTTCTACACTCCTCCTCAGCCATGATGGAGCTTCTCCCCTGAAGCTAGACTTCCACTTGTAGCACTGTCACTGCAGATTTAGGGAAGAGCTGTTCACAGGGCAAATGTAACGGCTGAAGGTGGTTCCAACCACGACTTGATCCACAAATTGTTTGATTTCGATGTCCAGCACCCCAACAACTGAGCTAGAGGGGACTTCCCGCTAGCTTCAGGCTTGTCCAGGCAATGGGAGTGGGGAAGTATTCGTTTAATGTTACACTCAAGGTTATTTCACTAATATAGTGACAGCCAGTTTTAATGATGGAGGGAGCCGGAGTACCCAGACAGAACCACTGCCCGTCAGAAAAGTAACTGACGTGCACCTGCAGGACAGCAATGGTGAACCACTTCCCATTACCATGATTTACATACAGAATTGCTCAAAAAGGTGAAGTCAATGTGCTTCATCGATTCCCTTTCAATATCTCTTGCATCATTGACTGAATGTCATGTTTCGCCTTTATGAACAGAAAAACATGTGACCGAGGCAATGATGTCGCAAATCGCAGGAAGAAATGTGGATGTAGATGCTATTTTTTGATTGTGTTCTAAAACTTTTTGAATTCAAATCTTAAATCTTGAGTTTATTTTGTGGTGTTTAGTTTTGGATTCCAGAAATGTTACCTTCTTGCTCATTCTGGGCTGGAAGAATATCAAAGAGCAGACGGACACTGCCACTCTTGACGTCCACATTCTGGAGCCTCTCTTCGACTATTTTGGTTACCAAGACTACAAATGTAATCACCGCCTCTACAAATATTGCAATCATCTTATTTTCTTCTAGAACATCCAAACTGAGAGTGGAGAAAACAATGGTCACGGGGAGAATGTCTGAAGAATCTGTAAAAAAAAAGAAAAATGGGGTTAAAATTTTTCTTTTGAAGGAAAACAAAATTTGACTGGCCATCAATGAAAACTGGCCATGAACAATGAAGAACAAGTTGTCCACTGGTGCCATAAAATATATCAATTCAGGAATATACAATGTAGATGTGATAGGTTTCATATTCTTCTGTAATATCGCAGTGCAGTTTTAACAAGAGAAAAACAATAGTCGAGTTCAGATGACCCACTGTAGATCCATCAGAACATTGAGGGTTCACTCTGGAGTTCAACACTGATAAGAGGCAGTGTTTAAATAGTTTCAACCCCACCCTAACAATTCCCCCCACCTGCTCACTGGCCAACAATACCTCTCTAATATTGGAGGTGGCCAGATTTCTGCCCGTGCGGCCTTGTCACTGAAAGGAACCATGAATGAAATCAGTAACAATTCAAAATTTATTAGAAAATTTAGCTCATGTATTTCCCAAATAGCAGGATGGACTGTTGGTGTGATTTACAATGCTCTTACAAGTTTACACAAGCAAACTATTTGTGCGCGTTAGAAAACCTTATGTGATTTGGTTGAATGGCTGTGTTCACTTTGTGGCTTGAAGCACCACAGTCATCTACCTGAATGTCGATCATAAATTAATCAGTGTGGGCAGCTTCTCATAGCAAACAGATAAATAATCAGAACCTTTTAATGACTTTTGAAGACCATTTTTTGAGGATGACGGCCAGGAATATTAGCTTGGCCGAAGGCCGGGAAAAAATTTACCAAACACTTTTTACAGTGTTGAGAGAATTCATGATTTTCCCAATTTTTCCATGACAATCCAGGACTCCAAAATTTTTTTCATGATCGTGGCAACCCTGCATAAGAAGACACATGTCAACCCTACAAGCTTGATGGCTGTATGGATGGGATGGCTCACACCAATGTGTATGTATCACCTGAACCAGGACTAACTGAAGTAGGTCATCCGATATCAGATAGAAATGTTAATATACAAAATAAGGAGAGATTTACCATAGGGTGTGTTTGTCTGCGAGACTGTTGTCTGTGTATATGGTACGGTTATAGACTGGTCCAGATCATCTGAGGGTAAAGCTGTTGTGGACTGAGTCAGTGGAGGTCTTGTGGTGAAGTCTGCTTCTGTACACAATATACCTTGTTTGGGGCAACGAAGATAACCAGTGAAGCCAGGAACCTGAGGGGGAAGTGGACAATTAACAGGTTGGGGAAATGAGGGCTCTTCAATTTTGGAGGTAAAAAGTCGTTTTTCTAGAATAACAAATTTTCATTTTTTTTGGTGGTTATTTCCACAATGGTTTACATGTTTTGAAGAAATTGTTGCCTATCTACTTCAGGAGATAGAATGCGGTCTATTGTTTTTTTTTAAAATTGCTATTTCAACATGTTCAAACAAGTTAACTAAAAATCCTATCAATGGCAAAATGTGTTAACATATTGAAATTAAATCAACCCCAATTGCGTGGACAAAATTCAATCAGCGGTTCTAATAAATTTGATCACCCTCTAAACTTATTAAAATAACAAAGGAACATTACATCACCATCATGATTTTGGACCATTTTGTCAATTTAACTGTTCTGATAAATTTGATGACCCCCTGATTTTTTGGTGAGAAATGTCGCTTCCTGTGATTGAATTATTAGGGGAATAACATGTCCTGTTCCTCAGGTTAAAACTCACACTGATATCTGTGTCAAATGGACATTCCTGCCAGTCACTATGCTTGGTCTTCACCAGTAGTCTGTTCACATCAGAACACTGGTACAGGTAACAGCTACCTGCGGCCATACTTGACGTCTGAGCACCTGTCTGTAATGTTCATAATATATAACAGCAGTTCTATATGCATCATTTAAGGGAGATTGAAATGTCAATGGGTGGAACTAATACTATTCTCCATATAAGAAAAGCTGAGGTAATGCCAGCATCATATGATATAATGAGGGGCTGAATATTTAGAGCTAAATCTTTCAAGATTACATATTTGGGTCACGTGTTACCAGCAAAAGTAAAGTAAACATGATTCGATTGGCCACCTGGGTATCATCACAGTGACACATTTCCAGAGGGTAATTTTGGTCTGAAGCATATTCTGTCTATGGAATATTCCTCGATTTACTAATAGTAACAACCAAAATAGAACTGTAATGGCCATTGTGGAGTTACGATGTTAAATATATTCACAAGATACACGCAAAAATATCATATAAAGCCGAAAGAATGATGTGAAAGTCTTTCCACGCAGAGTTTACAATAAGCAGGTCATTGAAAAGACCCACCATCACATTTCAACAGTATTTATACACTTTACAATTTGCTGAAAATCATCACTTGTTGCTCAGTCAGGCCAAAATTGATGAATATCAAATGGAAATTTCAACAAATCTGCCCAGCATTATTGTGTCACAGGGATCAATTAATCAGTACCTGCGGTTTTCCACTACGCACCAAAGAATACCAAAATTTTGGTGGAAATCTCCATCATACTTTCCAATGTTAGTATATGTCTGACAATTATTTTATAAGCATTTTTCGCTAGTCCGTGGAGATAAGTATTTGAGTTGACCTAGCTGATGGATGAAAAGATATGGTCATCCCATTACAATATAGACCAGTCCAATATAATTGTGTATAACAAGTTCTAGTGTTGTTTACAGACTTACAGTATTAGTCAGGTTAGCTATGAAGCAGCGACTGTCTGGGCTGTAAACTTCACCATTCATGTCTAGTTGGTTTGGAGAAGTGGTGGGAGATGAAAGTGTGCAGTTACTCTGAAAAGAGAAAGATTATAATACATCATTTTTGGTTTTCCGGAGGGTGTATGAAAACTTTACATGTTTTATATTCCATAATAAAAAGTTGCCTCACTCATCTTCACAATATTGCCACAACATGACTCGGTCGATTTTAGAGACAGATATATTGGCAACATTTTCCCAGACAAGCGGTCTGGTCTCAAAAACCATATAAAACAGTACCACTTTAAAGCCTGAAAGTCAACTACAAAGAGATAGCATTGAAGAAATCCCTGATGTAGGGTTAAACTTGCCTCTTTCTTAGCAGTGTAAATACGACACGGTGTCAGGTCTACATCTGTGTCACAGTGACCTTTGGTAAGATGTGTGTAATGACAACCAACATCACTGAAAAGTACAATAATTACTTAGATATTAACTGGATATCGAAATTCAAATTTCATAGGCAGAGCTTCAGTATTATCTGATAGATCTACTAATTAGCTATAGCCTATATAACAGTTGGGCAGATGTAGAAAATGTGTAAGGGCTGTTCCAGGAAAAAGTACATGGGATGGGGTGAGATTTTTCAGTTCTATGGTATTTGGGTGGTTGGTGGTTTACAGCCATTTAACATTAGCGAGATAGGATAAATGGTATAAGGGTGGTTGCAGTCATAAAAGGTGTCTTCCCCCAACCCCATGTACCATTTTCTCGAACAGCCGTAAGCACTGCTCCGCTGATACAGTCGAGTAGCCTCAAGCACAGTCTCTAACCTGTATGACTTAGTTTTGTTCGTAGGAAGTTCTAGTAAATTTGACAATTTGATTTCTTTTCACAACTGCTGCGGAATATAAACACATGCACTGTAACAGACAAATGACAGACAGTCAAAATTTCCTGTTTGCAAAAACTGCTGGGTTATTACTGGAATGTCCTCTTACAGAAGTTCAGAGAGTACAGTACAGATCTGGTGAATAATGCATTCATATGGACGACTGGAGAATAGCACTTACCTCCCTGTGCAGAAGTAATCTGTATAGGTTTCACAAGTGGTCGACAATCCAAAGTTACATCCTGCACCTAGTAATGACAAACAATGGAGTTTTATACTCCAGTGCACTATGGGATATCTTCCAGTTTTAAAGCACTTCATTGGTCAATTCGAATTTTCAAAATGAAATCTGGGATTTTCAATGGCCCATGGAGAAAATTGGAAGACAATCCAGCCAATCATAGAGTTTGTGTTAAGATTGATTCAGTCAAGAGTGAGTGAATGAATATGATTTAACGTCGCTTTCAACTATATTTCAGTCATATCACGACGTTGGGTCCTATTTCTTTTCACACCCGGGAACCACACGGGTGGGGTCCTATTCCTTTTCACACCCGGGAACCCCACAGGTACCTCAGTTAGTCGCCTCTTACGACAAGATTCAGTCAAGAACAAAGAGAGAATATCCACGACTGTTCAAGACTCCCCTCCACATCATCAGGCATTTAGATTCAGAGCTATGGTAATTCCTCTAATAATTCAATCGCCCCAATCGTGGGGACAGAATTCAATTGGCTGTTCTAAAAAACTTGATCACCCTCTAAAATCATTGAAAAAATGAAGAAATAATAGGTTATATGCATGATTTTTTAACAATTTCCTATAATCACCCTTGATTTTATTATGGAAAATTTCACTTCATGTGATGTAATTATTAGAGAAATTACCATAGGGCAGTTTGTAGGCATGTGTAGAATGATAAGTAGTCAATAACATGTCAACATGAGAACGATTGGTTGGTCGTTCGGAGTTTAACGTCGCACCTAACCTTATCGGTCACACGGCGACGATGACCCAAACAAACATACCCTTGCAAAACCCTAACCCTAAGAAAAATTTACAGACACTGGTGATCACAATGGATCGTCAGAGAGCTTAATTTGTTTCATGAGAACAAGTCCTAGATAAACCTTTACAACTATTCGTAACATACAGACATTATAAATCAGCCTGTCTACTGAACCACATGGTCTGATGACAAATAAAGGAATGAAAACTGACCTTTTCCCCATTTGTAATCATCAGCCTGTGTATAGTCTACTTGGTACCAGCCACTGTCTTCAAACAATGCCAGGGTGATGGTGTCCAGAAATGTTAGATTGGCCTGCAAATAGCATGCATGTGAACATAGATGTAGATATATACAAATCTAACCACATGGATATTTATATTGTCTTGGACTCATCAGCCAAGCTAAAGCGATCGTAAACCCTCAAGTAAAGTTTCCATCAAACGAAAGACCATTGCAAACAGTGTGGGAAAATATTTATTGTAATTTTTTACGATTTTATTACACAGAGTAAACTGCAAATAAAGTAAGGTATTCTATGGTGGTCTGCTGCGATCATATCTTGGTCCGGTGACGTCACACTGCCTTAATACATATATTTCAAACTTTGTATGCACTTTCCAATGCTTGATTCAAGCTTAAGGTGTGTATACTTTGAGTTTCAACACAGACTCACTGTTCCAATGTGCATGTCTCACCCAAATCTGGGAGATGGTAACTCATAAGTGTCAAGTCAATTTGAATCTTGCATTTAATTTCCCCGATTTTGGTGAAACATGCACATTGGAACAGTGATCGAGTATTTTGATACTTAAAGTATACACACCTTAAGCTTGAATCAAGCATTGAAAAGTGCATACACAGTCTGAAATATATGTACTAAGACAGTGTGACATCACTGGACCTAGATATGATTGCAACAGACTACCATAGAATACCATGCTTTATTTGCAGTTTACTCTGTGTAATAAAATCGTAAAAAATTATAATAAATATTTTCCGACACTGTTCGCAATGGTCTTTCATTTGGTGGAAACTATACTTGAGGGTTTACAATCACTTTAAGTATTAGCAATTGGAGTATGTGTAATAAATCCATTTTCCTTTGTCATCTTCCCATTACATCACATG
This sequence comes from Hanleya hanleyi, assembly GCA_036873755.1. Classification (NCBI taxonomy): domain Eukaryota; kingdom Metazoa; phylum Mollusca; class Polyplacophora; order Lepidopleurida; family Hanleyidae; genus Hanleya; species Hanleya hanleyi. Next base: position 7,685 of record JAVTVY010053562.1, read on the forward strand.
TACATGATGTAGGTTCATCTGGATTGTTTAGACAAAGAAATGCCAGTAAAATGTCTCCAACAGGGCAATGTCATGTGCCTGCCCAGGACAGCGGGGTACCTACTTGTGACAGAGCAGATCTAATGCTGCCATTTTATAGTGCTGTCCCACTGAAATATCATGCCGTAGGCAGACATGACACCCCACTCAGTCACATTATACTGACACCGAGCGAATCAGTCCTTGTTTTATCCTCTTAATGCTGAGCGTAAGCGAGAAAGCAACAAGTTCCATTTTTCAAGTCTTAGGTATGACCCGGCCTGGGATCGAACCCAGTACCTACCGCTTACGAGGCCGACACTCTAACCATTAGACCACCGCAGCGCGGTCCCTGTTGTTTGATTCAGCATAGAGAGATTGAAATGTTTTCATAATTGCCGAGTGAAGCGATGTGAAAAAAAATTTCTTAAATGTATTTCCTCATGTCAGTTTGACTCATTACAGAGCATTGATGAAAGTTTTCATGAGAAAAAGTAAAAAGATAGGAAATATAGGAGGTTTCGACCGACATTTATCAAAATACACCCCCAAAGCATGGTATATATGTATATTATTATGGGGTGGGGGTGGGAGGGGGTGACGTTTAATTACTGAAAAATTAAAGAAGTACAAGGGTTGATGTCAGTTACATACTTCAAGTTATGGGTTGGGAGAATAAACTGAAGCACTCACAACACCAATAGTAGGGGCCATCAAGGAGCCCTGCAAAAAACGGGGATGCCAGTGGGAACCGGGACGGTTGTTCTGAAATGGGGAAAAAATTGGAATGAATGTACAATATTGGATATACGTGTAATAGGTTTATGCAACTGGGTTTGTTTGAATGTGATAAGATTATAGGCTACATTGGAGTATGTGCATTAAAATGCGATACGATTACGACTGGTATCATAGGAGAACATCCTTTCTGGCAGAAAAACAAGATGTTCACTTGAATCCCAGACAAGAAACTCTGGGAAGATGGCCAACAAGGCACTTGATCAGGACGAGGTCAATTTTTGTTTAACCCAGTAATAAGTTCATGTGTGATCAGGTGCTGTATATATAACCCTTTTCTTTCAATCTATCCAACTTTCGATTGAATCCAGATTCAATTTGGATTACCCACACACAGAATCAGGGTGAGTGAGTGAGTGAATATGATTTAACGTCGCTTTCAACTATATTTCAGTCATATCACAACGTTTGGGTTCTATTCCTTCTCAGACCCGGGAACCCCACATGTAGGGTCCTATTCCATTTTACATCAATCTTGATGCTGGATAGATTGAAAAAAAAGTACACCCTCTGCTCAATAGAGTTATTAAATATATCACATGATAGCACAGGAATTCATTGTTGAGGTAAACAAATATAGACCTCGTCCCAATCACGTGCCTTTAATTTTCCCTGCGTTTCCCATCCGGGATTTCCAGTACTCATCGTGCTTTGCTGGTGTTTGTCGAGATTAGCCATATCATTGCCAGCAAGGATGTTCATGTTTCTCATATCGTCCGCTATCATATCTTGTAACAGTCCTCATTGTATTTCATTTTACTGCACATAATCCAAGTTAGCCTGCAATCTTATCACATTCAAACAGACCGAGCTGCTTAAGGCGAATGTTATATCCGATCATCTGCATTTCTTTCTCATCAATAGGAGGGCCTGAATTATCAATGGATTAAAACCGAGTTACTGAGTGAAACACATTCCATTTTATGGATGATGACTCCTGTGTATTTTGTTGCATTTGTTTAGCTCAAAAATGTATCGACAACGAAACACTGTACAGCAGTGTTATATACCAACCAAAAACTACTTATGTATGGAGCTTCCAGTGATGAATATTTATCAAATTACAAACTTATTAAAACAAACAAATTTGTTTCAATAAAATGTGGAAGATCTTTATCAAGTTAGTATAATGGTAGAAATACATACTTAAAATTGGTACATTCATTAAAGTGATCGTAAACCCTCAAGTAAAGAGCATTGCGAACAGTGTCGGAAAATATTTATTTTAATTTTTTACGATTTTATTAGATAGAGTAAACTGCAATTAAAGCATGGTATTCTATGGTGGTCTGTTGCAATCATATTTTATATAGGTCCAGTGACATCACACTGCCTTAATACATATATTTCAAACTTTGTATGCACTTTCCAGTGCTTGATTCAAGCTTTGAGTTTCAACATAGACTCATGGTTCCAATGTGCATGTTCCAAAATCTGGGAAATTAAATGGAAGATTCAAGTGGACTTGAAACTCATGAGTCACCATCTCCCAGATTTTGGTGAAACATGCACATTGGAACAGTGAGTCTGTGTTGAAATTCAAAGTATACACACCTTAAGCTTGAATAAAGCACTGGAAAGTGCATACGAAGTTTGAAATATATGTATTAAGGCAGTGTGACGTCACTGGACCTAAATATGATTGCAACAGGCCACCATAGAATACCATGCTTTAATTGCAGTTTACTCTGTGTAATAAAATCGTAAAAAATTAAAATAAATATTTTCCCACACTGTTTGCAATGGTCTTTCATTTGATGGAAACTTTATTTGAGGGTTTACGATCACTTTAAATATCACAAACCTTGATCTCAAGAAGAGCCCCAAAATCCTGTTCTTTGGGGCAATTAAAATGCTGTTGTGTTTTCTGGATCACTGCTGGAGTGAGTAGTCTATCTACTCCTTTGAAAACACCAACCACAGAGGTACGACGGACACACCCATTCTCTACAACATAAAACGGAACAACTCACACAATTTTAGAAAATGGTATTACCAAACTCGGTGATAATCTAAGCTTTCTGGAATATATGTCTAATTGTATGTGATCATAATAGATATATGGAATTATATTTGTCAGGTCACCAGGTGCTACCGTTCTATTCTCATCAACGACAAAAAAACCCAGATATGCTGAAATGTCTCTCGGCAGTTAACAAGGTATTCGGTCTTTACCTATGCATTGATACTGGTATCTTTCAGTACATATACGGCGAGTTCGACCATACCTCTAAGTTCACTTTACTACATGTTGCTATAGAATCGAGTAAGAGCTGAATGTGGCCGCCATTTTAAACTCCACTTAGCGAGTGGGTTACTTAGGCCTCAATCAGGTCTAACTCGCCAATAACATCATGGACCAGTCGAACGATATTCTCGCTTACTCGGACCAGTTAGAGTACGTCGTGTGAGGCAGCCGATCACGCCGTTAATATCAGCCGAAACTAACCTGGTTGAGAGCAGTCTCTGAATTTGTCAAATAGTGCTCTAACAAAGCCCAGAGCATGGAAGAGCTCATGCACAGCTGTCTGAAATGGAAACAAACATATCATAAGGCAATCTAGGTAAACCAAGACGGTATATCAGAGAAATACCATCTTGAGGTGGCGCTATGAAAAAATTGTGCAAAAGTTTTGCCAATATCCTACGAGATTCCATAATAAGCCAATGAAAAAAAAGGCCATATTTCAAGCCAAAAAAGACTACTTTGATGGACTTATTGCTGATAACTTGAACAAACCCGATAAATTTTGGGCGGCAATAAGAAAGCTTATACCTTCAGCAAAGCATTCTAACATAAAGGAACTCCACATAGATGACCAAGTAGTAACGGGAAAAAAGGGTATAGCAAATGCTCTAAATGTGTTTTTCTCCACTGTGGGATCAAAACTGGCAGCCAAATTCAAACAGACATCACCGACAACGAATCAACCTATGCTGCAAATTGTGAACTCAACCTTCACTTTCACACCACTGAATATCACTGAAGTTGGTCAATTGCTTGCTGAACTCGACTGCAAAAAATCCCCTGGACTTGATGGACTTCACTCAAGGTTAATCAAAGCTGCAGCCACTGAACTATCCTACCCATTACAGTATATATTCAACAGATCCCTGGCAACTGGCGAACTTCCTACTGAATGGAAAAAGGCAAAAGTAACCGCTGTATTCAAGGAAGGACCGAAAACTGAACCCGGAAATTATAGACCTATATCTGTGATACCAGTGGTGATGAAAGTCTTCGAAAAACTTGTTCATCGACAATTGTACAAGTATATTGAACAAAATAACATTCTTAATCTACATCAGTCAGGCTTCAGACCTAAGCACTCGACTACAACAGCTTTAATCGATGTAACTGATTATTTGTATGAAAACATGAACAATGGCCTACTAACAGGTGCCATATTTCTAGACCTGAAAAAGGCCTTCGATACCACTGACAGAACTATATTGCTACGAAAACTCCACCAAATGGGAGTAAAGGGGACTGAAATGAACTGGTTCAATGCCTACTTAGTAAACAGGATACAGTTAGTGCGGAACGAGGTTCTGTCTGATCCAATGATAATTGATTATGGTGTCCCTCAAGGCTCCATCTTGGGACCACTTCTGTTTACCCTTTACATAAACGATTTGCCATCATGTGTAAATAACAGTAAAGTAGTGTTATATGCTGATGACACGGCATTATTCTTTTCAGCTAGAACAACAACAGAGATTGAACTTGCTTTGTCCTCGGATCTTAACAATATCACAAGCTGGCTTATTGATAACAAACTGACACTTAATGTTGCAAAGACTTCATGTATGGTATTTGGCTCACAACACCGAGTTTCTAGAGATGGTGAGATCAGCCTAACTGTTAACAATGAAGTGATTCGCCAGACCGATTGTTTTAAATATCTAGGCTTATACTTTGACCCATTATTAAATTGGAAATCTCATGTCGAGAAAATGTGTAACAAAGTATCGTCACGACTAGGAGTGTTACAGAGAATCAGACGTTATGTGAGTGATGAAACGGCTAAGAAAATATTTCAAACTACTATCCAGCCTGTAATTGATTACGTTGATGTCGTTTGGGACAATGGTACCAAATGTAATGCAACCAGGGTAAAACAATTAATTTGTAGAGCTGGTAGAATCATATTGCAAGTTAAACCCAGAACGCCGAGTGAACATGTTTTAAGCACTTTAAATTGGAGTTACCCTACCAACAGAATTAATTACCACAAGCTTGCATGATGTATAAATGTTTAAATGGATTAGTACCACAATATCTCACAAATAGGTATACTTATGTGAATGAAGTTCACAGATATGGAACAAGAGGGAGAGATAATGTAGTTTTACCTCGTTCCAATACGACATTTTTAGATAAATCTTTTAAATATTCTGCTGCCAGGATCTGGTATGTTTTACCATTAGATGTCCGCCATGCCACAACTTATGACAAATTCAAACGTTTTTATCGGAGGCAGTTGCTTAATCCATGATGAAATAGATCGATTTTAAGATGAATACGGCTAAGAAAATATTTCAAAATATTCCAGATCTTAGCAGTGTACTTTTAGTTTAGTTTTAGTCTGTTTTTTGCCTTTGTCTTTTTTTAGTTCGATTCATGTAAAGGTTAGTTTTAGTCTGGTTGTTTGCCTTTGTCTTTTTAGCTCGATTCATGTAAATTCTATTTTGATTGTTAATTTATTATTGTTAATTAGTCATGTATCTGTGTGTGATAGAGGGCTCCTTGGGAGAGCAGCCGTTAAGGTTGAAAGGACCACCCTCTATAAATAAGTTGAATAAATAAATAAATAAATAAATGATGCCAAACTCCTGTTTTCACTTTGACATTGATTGACATTTAGTTCACGGATGCGACCAATTTTGCGCTGGTCAGTTTTTTTACATTTTCTACCGCCTGACAAAAGAGTTTTCGGCAGGAGTAAATTCTTTGAAGTTTGAGTTTACCACATATGTCTGAACATGACACATTATTTGGATACTGTTTACTATATTGGCCCACATGTTTAATTACAAGGGGCATCATTTTAAAGTTGTTTCACCCAGATTGGCTAACAGATGTAATTTGAAATTCGCACAGGATTTATATAGCACTGATATAATGTTCAGTGATATTATATCTGCATTTACGGAGACTGGTCACAAGGCTGCACCTTACTCTGCCGTTCTATCTCGCTAATTTTGTGACAACAAATGGAGTTCAAATCTCTAAGCTAATATTGTCTATCTTTTCCATCTGATTTTCTGATGACTTCATTACCAAAAGTATTGATTTACATGTAGATGTGTTGCCGCCCATTTAATAAGTCTGACAATAATGCATCAACATCTGGAAGTATCTATAACTTCAGAAGCACCTAAGATTAGACTAGCTATAAGGCTTTGGCCATCGCCTTCCTGCTTATAACACATGGTGTGACGTAGTTGCGCAGTAAAGATTGGTATGTGTCAGGTTCACTCAGATTCAAAACAAAAATTGCGTGTTGCATCACTGTATATGAGCTGATGCTGGAACTCAAATACTCAGCTTATGAAATGTACATAATTAGTCTCACCCATGATTCCCTGTGTATCGACTTTTATCTTGCATTTCATCTTGCATGTGTAGGGAATGTGCGAGGGTCTAGTGGTGTAGGCTGTTTGATGAGTGCCAGTGCCCTCTAGCTAGTTTAATCTAATGATGCACACTTCTAGTTCATTTACTTCTGGTAAGTTGGAATAACATGGTTTAGTGGCATGACGTAACTCAAGTCTCAGTGCATCCTGAAGTGTTAGACTTTGTGCCTATTCGTCATTTAAGCCAAATAGAATAGGTGACCACATGTAAACAACCTTGTTGAACCTGGAAAAGCTACTCGACAGCTTGTATTGCACACAGTGCACCCGATTAAAGTTGTCATACATGAGGTACTAAAGGAGACTTTGTTTGCATGCGTGACAGAACACTGAAGCCCTCAACTCTGTTGATGTTGGAAAATTTGATATTGAAATTTAAAGACAGCATCAACAAGCTTCAGTGAGGTTTGAGAAATGAAAATCAAGTCTTACAAGGAAAGATTTTCTTTGATTGAAGCGTGGTGACTGGAGTTGTTGAGGGCAGAAGTTGACAGAGCCAGCAATAGGGCGGTCATTCTGGTCCAGTTGACAATAGGATGTATAAGCTATCAGCTGTCGTTCCTGAAACACGACAGAAATTCACACAGGAGGTTAATTGCTAATCAACACCAGATTTTGCGGGTAAACAGTCATAAATATACATGGACACACACAGAATTCCAGTGGAAATAAGTTCCAACTCCATGTGTAACTAGATAGGAATACAGCAGATTTTGTGCAGGGGTCGAAATTTACACGGCAGGTAATTTTTGAAAGGGACAAGTAGAGAAATAAAGTACCTGTCTCCAGTAATAGGTATCCACTAATTTTTCTTTTTCTGGCATTCCAAATTGAAATATATCTTTGACAAAATTCATTCAAAAAAGCTATTTAGTGCATGGAAACAAGGTGCCATTAATTTATTGGTAGCTTGCAACATCTAGCTCTGTCAGTAATCTTCAATCCGCCTTTTGCCCTATTCGTAATGCCGGTTTCGGCCGCAAGGTGGCGCTAGCGCTCATGGCACTTTGGTCTGTTCCGGTTGTCTGCTAAACATGTGCAGGAGGGAAGGCGGGTATTGTATTTCGCCTCGTTTCGTCAGATTTTCTCACTGATGGAGACGTCCTTGGTAGTTTACGTAAGTATAGTCATCAAGTCTAATTTTTACTCGTTTGTACAAGCATAATAAAAGCCGCTTTGTCAACAAATTGGGCAATCAAAGCTCGTTGTTGTTATAAAACATGGTGGGTGGCCGTCAGTTCAGCCTGATTAAACCACACTCTACTGAAAACAATCAGCAGGGGCCAGTTTGTTTGATCAAGTACTGTGAGAAATAATCGGATTATTAGTTAACCCCACTACCATGTAGCTGTTAATGTAGCTGTAGGATTATAATGTGATAAACAAGAACCCAACCCGCCTCAGTTGGGACGGCTGGTAGTGTTTCATAATTTTATTGTGAAAAGACACACTGAATAGGAAATTAATGTGCCATATGTCTTCTAACTTCTCATAAATACTGAGGAAGTAGTTTTTGCACTAATAGCTACTTATTTTTGATTTTTTAATTATCTAATTATGATACCATGTATTTCTTCTGCAAAAAAAATCCTTTATCCCTGAGTCGAATCAGTCGATGACAGCAAGTCTCTACTATAAATAAACAAATGTTTTATAGCAACAACAACGACGAGCTTTGATTGCCCAATTTGTTGACAAAGCGGCTTTTATTATGCTTGTACAAACGAGTAAAAATTAGACTTGATGACTATACTTACGTAAACTACCAAGGACGTCTCCATCAGTGAGAAAATCTGGAACAGACCAAAAGTACCGTGAGCACTAGCGCCACCTTGCGGACTAAACCGACATTACGAATAGGGCAAAAGGCCCATTACATCTACGCATATTCAGGTGAAGTAGACAGGTCATCTTTTTTTTCATCTGTCTCGTGTGACGTAAATTATTTTTAATATTTCGACTTCTGTTGTGGAGAAATTGATCTCACCCCAGTGGCACAGTTGGACCCTGTAGAGGAGCGTACATAGAGGACAAAGTCAGCTTGAGGTACACCTCGACCAGGACTGATGTGCACCATCTTTGAACCATTTATGTCCCATGTATACAAGCCAGACAAGTGATCATCGGGAATCTGAAACAAAGTGATACAAATCCAGGATTAATAAAAATTAAATTTCTAGATCAGGTGCTGCATTTGTTTGTAATTTACCACAACATCATAAAACACCTTGATGTCTGAATAAGAAAGTACCAGTTTATGCAGAGGATATGTTCCAATAGTCAATGGTAACCATATATATTGTTTCACAAGTGGATTCAATTGTAGGGAAAACAGTATCAACATAGGCATTCTTTCAACTAGTCAGATGTTTTTGTCTAGGATTTAAGAAGACGCTGGATTAAAATGTTAAATGCAGTGACCAATTAAGAACTGATTGTACAGTAATATTTGTTATGGCTATAGACCTAAGTCAATAGATTCATACATGTATTGATATGTGAATGCACATTTGTATTGTGGAATTAAATTGTTTTGTCTGGTGACATTAGGTCACATATATGTAGGATTGTCCTTCATTGAAAAGCTGAAGTTCGGAGACAAAATATTGACCGCACTACTGATTTGCATATTGAGTCTTGTGTAACAGTTACATCTATATGCTGTACTAAAACCCATTTATAACGAGGGACCAGTGTTCTTGTAGTTTTTTACCACTAGCATACATGTGATTATTCAGCATTATTTAAATTTTTAAAAAAATGTTTTTTTTGTTGTGAATTTACAGTTTAGTTTCAGATCATTTACCTTATTCACTAATATATGTAGGAAAGTCTGTTGTGTTTGAAAGTATAAGTGATTGTCCTTGTATAATAATTGGAGTGATATGCAAGAGGTGGAAAAAATTGACGATGGCTGGTGACTAGAAAGCAACCATATGACTCTACAGAAAATCATCCGTCGACACCAAACATTCAGACCAGAGAATTCGGTGGATTCTCGGACATAGTCTTAGTATTTCAGCCGCAGTTTTATTGCAGCTGTTCATGTGGAGACTATGAAGTATCCAGACGGCCCCTAAAACCAGCGTTAGCAGAGATACGCTAGCTCGGGCGCTGTGATGACAGATCAGCTCAAATGACTTTATCTGAAGTTAATACATGAGCATCGTGGACATCCAATATCTTCAAAGAGAACATGTTCCTATAATTAGTCTTACCTTCACACTGACTGTACAGGTTTCTCCTCTGTAATTTTTCTCTATCTGTGAACATCTGGAAGATGGACATTAAGAGTTAAACATTCAAGTAGTTATCATGTGTTACTTTGATACAAGAGTCGGGATGATGTAGAGACAGTGATAAGATGTAAATTATTGATTCCGTATTTTCAAATGTACATAGATGTAGAACATGTATAGATGTTAAACGTTCTACCAAATACCCCCTTTCGAGAAAACATACAAAGAATCAGTTTAAAGAACAAGTTGATATTTTTTTCTGCGAAAAGTGACCTTAAATTGAAGATTTTAACACGATAAAGCAGATGTGGTGAAATACATTGAAGGCAACATAACCCCTGACCCATGATGCCTGAGTCTGATTATGATAATGCCGTATAATATCGACTAGTCAGTTGTGTCAGACATCCTATTGTGATGAGCGTTGCACAACAGTTGGATATAACATCACCATGACGTCAACAAAGGCATTCCGTTTTGTGAAGTTGTTGGCATTACAATGGAAGTGTCGCTATGAGTGCTCGCTACGAACGATCGTAATCACATTCCGACGTCAAGGGTCAGCAGGTCACTGCCTTCGCCGTTTCCAGATAGGTGTGGCAATGGAGGGTTTCAACTTTGTTTTTAAATTTTGACGATTCCCAGAAACAGTAAACTGCTATTAAATGTCAAATATGAACTCTTACAACAATTTAGCTTAAAAAAGTATGGGATGTGAGGACCATTTGCTAGAACCAAAGAAGGCCCTGGAGAAGAATACCACTGGCTAACCATCTACCGTACTGTATTTAACCCTTTCTAAATTAACTTTATTCTCATTATAACATAATTTACAATAAGGTATAGCAACAATATAACGGAGTTTTAGTTCGATAAAAGAGAATAATTGTTTCTTACTTTCCCTTGTTTTCTCCACTGCTCCATTTGGTACGACATCCATTACGTTGAAACAGGAGTGGTCCTTTCACTGGTATAACTGAAGATTGTATCTTTTTCAAATTAATTCAGCAGATGTAAATGAGCTTAAAAGTGATAAATATTATCATCCCAATGAAAAGCATTATGCTTTAGTCGAGTGTATCATAGCAATGACACTCTAACCTCTAACCCAAAATTCTTACGATAAACAGTATTAATGGTATGCTCGTTTATAAGACAGGAAGTAAACTACAGATGCTGCCTGAACGAATGGGTGTTCAGAAAACATAAGAACTGAATAGAGGTACATGTAGCCTATAGCAATCCACAGTTATGGGTCAATAGTGTGACACTCATAGGCTAATTTCATTTTTCAGTCTTCTGTAATCCTTCCACTCTTGAGACTGCTTATCAGAATCTTTACCAGTGAGAGATTGGAGTTTACTCCAGCTGAGTAAAAATATGTGACACAACTGTGAGAATCATCTATGTACTACGTAATGGTTATTGGATCAGCTTGGACTTTCAGCTGAGGGTCCAAGTCTATTTGACATAATGTAGTAGAGTTTATTTTTATCCATTAATGGTTTTGTTCAGACCAAGGCAACACAGATAGAAACCAATCCAGATCTATGTTTAATACTAATGATCGAAGAAAACAGGTGGTACATGAACATATGTTTTAAAACAGATGCTGGAGGATTTTTACCTAGCTGCTGTCTTAGACTAAACAAAACCACATGAATGGGTAGAATAAACACTGACATGACTGATGCAAGGTGTCAAATAGACAAGACAGCCGAATGTCCTTGCTGATGCAATAAGCCACATCGTAATCCCAGAAGTAACGCATATTATGTACAGCATATTCATGCCAGGCACGAGATTGAAGGGCAGGTTCACGCACATGTTTTTACATGAGAGCCAGCAACGTCGCCATCTCCAGAAGGTTACTTGAGCTAAAATGCTAAAATTATTCTCGCAACATTCATTGTGCAAATTTCTTGAACTGTTGAACCAGCACTAAGACAAAAAAAAAAAAATACCCACTTGTGTGGAAACCTGCCTTTCAGTCTTGAAACAGGGCAATATGCAGTAACAAGCGGTACTTCTGGGATTACAATGTGACTTATAAGCATGTCAAAGATGTCTTCAAAATACTACTACACTTATAATATTGGATCAGCCTGGACTTGCAGCTGAGAATCCTTATCTGTCTATTTGACATATTGTAGTAGTATTTATTTTTACTCATCTGTTTTGTTCAGACCAAGGCAGCTCAGACAGAAACCAAACCAGTGATCAAAGAAAACAGGAGGTACGGATATCAACATTGTTTTCAGAACAGATGCTGGATGATCTTTGCCTCTACTGAGCCTGTCTAAATAGAATGAACAAAAACAGAGATAACACTGATGCAAGGTGTCAAATAGATAAGGTCCCTCAGCTGAATGTCCAAGATAAAACTGAATGAAAACTTTGCATATTCATTCACCTTGGCATCTAGTACCTACTAAATTCTTACCAGACAAAGTTTTCTTAATTTTCAGGATGGCAGCATGAACAACATTTCTCAGTCTTTCCACTTCCAAAGCCGTTAATTCCTCATCAAGTTTTATGAAAAATGGGACAATTCGTATAGGTCTATACATGGGTCCTTCAGCCTGTCTTCTTAATCTGCCAGATTTCCACCAGCGAAAGTCTATGTCTCTTTTTATTTTACTATAGGACCTCCAGTTCTGTCTACCATCCAAGATGTCATAGGGGATCAGGGATCTGGGCACATCCTCAGGCTGGATCTGGTCGAAGATGCAGTCCGAAGTACTTTCATCTCTCTTGCCTTGGTCACCATGGTAACGATGGGTGTTAGTGAGGTGTGCTACCATCACAATGACAACCAATACCTCGCTAAACATGGCAAGACTGGCAGTCCCCAGAAAGGGAGACATACCAATTGCCTCACACTATTCGTCCTGCTTCTCGCCACTTTTCCCTGAAACAAAAATCAAATTTACACCTTGTATAATTTTGATTTTGCAACAATTTAGCAATGTGTATTCCAGTTGTTTTGTACATTTTCCAATCTGCTTGTACCATGTGAGCTTTCAACTGTTTCTTTTTTTTGGATTCAAATGGGTGCTCAGCCATTTCCATTGTTCCTTTGTGGTGCATAAAGTTACCGAAACTGGTCTCTGGAAATGACTAAATACCGAAAGGGAGGATGGAGGACTCTTCATACCGTATCGGATGAGATTAAACGGTACTAAACGGGAAAGGGAGTCCTTCCTTGTACCGAAAAGGATTCAAAGTTATTCCTTTGGACACATTTTTCTTTTAAATGTTTATCCTTCTGGACTTTTCCCCTATATTTTTATTTTATTTTTATGTGTGTAAACTTTATACGTACATGAATATTTGCATAAAGTATTTCTTAGTTTAAAAACATCAAACCTTACTGTCATTTTGTCTCTCACCAGTACTATTGTGTGTCCGATTTGATTAGAAATACAAATTTTTGAATTCTGAAACTTAGGTCAACGGTACAATGCAAATATTATAGTATTCATTCAAAATATTACCGTACAAACAACACCTAGTAGAAGTATCTGTTTGAAATATTTTCTGTTTGGGTGGTCGATCTCTGGGCTAAATTTTGAAGTCAGCAAGGCTGAAAGAGACTGGTCCAAAATGTGCAAAGGAGTAAGAGACTGTCATTTTTGCAGCGGTCAAAATAACACCTGCCTGACTGTATCCGACTTTGTGAGAGACAAGTAGAAAAATAATGTCCTCGTCCCAGGTGACAAGTATAGACTATAAGAAAAGTATTTTAAGATACATTTTTTATTAAATGTGTTTTATTCACTAAAATAAATAAAAAATACTTTTGGACACTGGTGAACCATTCTTTCATTTGCAATACTTTTTTTTTTTTTTTTCAATGGTTTACTATTCCTTGAACATGAATGGAGCCTAAATATACTTAGCATTGTCTATGCAGTGTTAATTAAAGATGATACTCTGGGCTTTCCAGCAAGATGTAATGTGATGAAAATATTTGTCTAGAACCAAATTATGCACAGCAATTATTGGACATTTTTACTATCAGTACAATTCTACCAATACGGTACAGTCTACAGAGATAATGGTTTAAGGGGGGATAATACCAGAAAAATAATTTCCAGAATTTAGACAGAGTCCCTCCATAAATTTGTAATAATTCGTCAAATAATTAAAGCATCCCATTGAAATTTTCACAGATGATAGACATGGCAGAAAGTGTTGCAAAAAAGGTAACAAGGATGATATAGGTTAACCAGAAGGGTGTAAATGTCCATGACATTATCCCCCAACAACAGTTTTCCCAGCGACAGTTTCCCCACCAACATTTTCCCCCACGTGTGGGGACACAACATTTTCCCCAGGCAACATTTTCCCTACCCTAATATTACGTTCTGTAATGATTAAGATCTGCCGACAATATGAAAAATTTGAAAATCAATTTTCCTATTTCTAAGCTTAAACTTACCTTCACATACTTTTTGCTATCGTGTTCTTACGCGATTGCCTAATTGTAATATATTACCACAGAATAAAAATAGTCCCTGTACTGCCCCAATGCCCATGCGCGAGTACCCAGATCCCACGTGACCGACCACGTCACTTCCTTCTTCCCCATTCAACGCAGTGTGAATAACCCATCAGCGGGGAGGCTGGGAGGGCCATCACAGTATGTGAAGGTAAGTTTAAGCTTAGAAATAGGAAAATTGATTTTCAAATTTTTCATATTTCTTGCGCTGTTAAACTTACCTTCACATACTTTTTGCTAGAATACCATAGCAGGACGGAGGGAATGAGAGGTCGGAAACAAAAGGACCCCGAGCATAAGCGAAGGGGAGTACAGGAGTCAGCGAAGTAATCAAAGACCATAAATGTATAATAATGACGATACGGTCCTTGATATACTCATCCGGCCTATAGTAACTACAGGCCCAGTGAATAAAGCTGACATACACTAGACCCAAAAATCTCACCCCCCCCCCCCCTTCTTTTTGAAAAATTGGGGAGAGCAAGATTACTTACCAAATTACAAAATGGTAAAACCACAAGAAGGTCTAGTGCATAGAGCAGGCATGGGAATTGTAACCACAGGAAAGTGTAAAATCTACTTCAAAAAGGTCTGAAATTTCAAAATTTTGATAAAAGTCTGCAATCAGCCTTATTGAAGAAAATTTCCATGCCTGATAGATATGGACGAGTGACCAACAGCCTGGGCACCACAACGGTCCCAGGGTGTAGCAATCCCGTCTTAACAACATCCAATCCCATAGGTGGTGACAAACAAACGTATCGCAAACCTCCAGATACGGTCCTAAACGTCGTCCACAGTCTCCAAAGGAAACAGGATGTCAGTACAGCCCTGAACTGATGAAGCAATACCAACGAGAGTGAAATAGCCTCCGCAGGTACGTCCATGTACGCCAAACGAGAAGTTTGGAAAGCTAGGAAGAACATATATAATATTTCCTGCTAGAAGAGGGACCGAAATGGGCACAAAACAAAACACGTGTTTGTACGCGAGAGCTCTAATCAGGGCCCATAACTCTGCCATGATTACAATTATAGACTGCAGAACAGAGTCGGAAGACGGACTCCGGAAAAAGCCATAAGGAGACATAAACCAAAGACAAATCCGTAAGAGTAGAACCTGTAGATATGCCGGGATGACGAAATCCGGTTCATACTCCATGAATCACACGACAGTGCATAAAATAGCGAAGTCTGGGGGAAAAAATGACTAGGTGTTAGAGCCCATCAGCTGCACTAAGACCTAGACAATAGTTTCCCGTGAAGTATCAGCCAAACTCCAGCGGTAACAAGCTACCAGACTGCAGGAATATAAAAACATAAGTCATCTATGATCACAGAAGGTTATAATTAGATGTCATACATGTAGACTGAAAAACACTCCTGAAAACGATACAGCGCCCAAACCAGCTCCGGAACTGCAACGTCTGGAGTGAATCTCAGTACCCATCGGAAAGCGACGGGGTGAACAAACGACACATGCAACCATCATACTCCAGGGAGTGGAAGAAAAATTACGTGGAACGATGGGATGACACCTGAACAACCCGAGAGATCGTTCTAGAAGAAAAGCAGGCAGAAGGAGTAGCAGCGGCCGAGGAATGAGTCCTTCAGCCAGATTACGCCCAAACGTACGCAAAACGCTGCCAAGACAGCTGGAATCGTAGTATGAGAAAAAACAATCAGAAACAAAAAGTCGCTGAAATTACTCATAAATGAAGCATTCTACGAGTATAACAGTCACCCGGTCGTAAGAACCTGATAGAGAGTCCGACATACCGGAAACGTGATAAACTCGTAGCGACGATCCCTAAAAGCAGGAGCAACAGGGGAAACAAAACACAGTTCCCCGTGCTTGTTATGAAGGACAAAAGCTATGATAATGTCTGACACAACACAAGCGTAGGTTATTGAGAATTAGTTGACTTCCGCTGTAACGAGAGGAGTGTCAATTCTCGAACCAAAAATGTTCTCCAGCCCTCCTCAACGCAGTCTTACAAGACTGGCTGAGACGGAGGAAGAAACACCGTTCAAAAAGTTCTCCGATAAAAGTAGTGCAGTACCGGTGAGATTTGACCTCCAAAAACGATATAGGTGCGTACTGGGCCGAACACAACAACGCCACCGCAAAGATACCTCAGTGTCGGAAGAAAAGAACAGCAACACTACCGCCGGAATGAAGGCTCTTCCATCTATTCATCCACTAGAAGAGGAAAATAGATTCTGTGCTTACACTGCAGGTAATACAGAAACTGAAAAAGTCCGGGGTAGCTCGGTAAGTGACAAAGGTCATGGAAACCGAAGGAGTATCCTTCAGCATACAAACCCGTACATGTTGCTGAACTACTCCACAGCAAACTGAAGGAAACGATGACGAAGCGACGCAGCCTCATACACCACTCTGGATACTCACGTAAAAAGACGGAACCGACCAGGTCAGTCAAATCCGAATTAGCCCTCCTCGTATAGGAAGAACGGAAATGAGGAAGCCAGGAGTAGTGTATAGCAGCGACAGGGAAGTAACCTCAAGAAGAATAGCTAGAACTTAGTTTCTTCTAGTCACGTAGCATCGAAGATGGTGTCCCCAAGCCGCGGTGTTAGACTACGTCGCCAAGAAGTCAGTCATCAATTCCACATTCTCTACCAGAAGTAAAGAAGATAAGGGAATGCGATTAAACATGAAAGGGTTCGAAGAAGCCAATCCGTGTTAAGCAGAATCAGATAACAAGTTCTGATGTTACTGACCGGAGTAATCGCAAACCCATGACGATCTGTGCATGCAAGAAGGCGAGTCGAAACAGGTCTTCCTAAAAGGTTCACTAAAGCACAGTCGAAGTGGAATACGAAGAGGATCAACCAAAATCCGCGAGGGAAGAAACCGTAGAAAATCTCTCCTCGTTTCATTAAGATGACCAACTCGGGGAGCATTGTCAGAATTTTTGGAGTAAAGATGAGACGTACAACTAGTTGAACGAAACAAACCCAAAACGTTTGGATCAAACGAATCGATCCAAATTCTGACAAAAAAAAACCATATCCGGTGATGATGCTCCCATGACGCAACAGCAACACCCAACCCTCACGGCCTACATAAATCATATGGGTCAACGAGGAACCGGCAAGGACGGTAAAGGAAAGTGCATGCGCGACCCTCGTTAAAACCCCAAGATAAATGTAAAACTGACCGGATGACCCGGATGAGGCTGTGACACTACAAAATGAGTTATATTCCGGAGTGAAAACCGAAATAGAATTCATAGTGTCTAGCTGCAAAATAATACAACAATGTATCAACTTCCAAGTT
>JAVTVY010053563.1:0-26165 GCA_036873755.1 Hanleya hanleyi
GAATGAGTCAGTGATACATGAGGCAGGTAGTAAGTTCCCACGTGTTCATTTTGTGCTCATTTCCTCACACTATAATTCGATGCTAATACTAGAACCAGGTTGGCTGACTGGTTATCACAAAGGGTTATTTTGGGGGAGCTAGCATTTAACCCTTGTGACACTCAATAAGTATAGAATGAAAGTAACTCCAACTTCAAGAAGACAGTTCCAACTTTAACATATAATTCCGGTAAATCCTGGTGTGCAATCATGTACAATATAACAGATTCTTAAAAGGTTTTCCTCTCATAACGTGGTTTCCACTCTGTAGAATCTGTGTAATAACTTACATGTAGATTGAAGGTCTAACAATGTCTTTCCGGAAAGCTGGGTACCAGACTTAACCTAGATCAATGTTGTCTCTTCTCGAGCTGGATACCAAACTGACTAACATTCACAAACTAGTGGTTTTATGCTAAAATGACAGGATATGATTTCAATTAAACAGTAGGACATCTTGTTGGCATCATTGAAAATTGTTGACCGCTTCTCTCTTGCAGGAAACAAGCCTATGTTTATGTATACTTTTGTCTTTTTGAATTTGGTGCTAATACTGTTATATGGAAATGGAATAGGTCTTTGGATTATGGACGCGGATATTCTCTAATGGACGACGGCTGGATTATGAATGACGGACTAGACGCTTGTAATCAAAGATACAACAAATTACTGGACTGGCCTAAACGAGTTCTACATGCTGAGTTGTCAGACAATATCTGTGGCTTGGCAGCACCATTGTTCCCAAATACATATATGACAACCCAGGGGTTCAGTTCAGTTCAGAGAGCACAGTGCATGCGCATCACTAGCTATGTCAGCATTGGCCTAAATTTATCTTTTGGAATAAAATATAGGCAATGTGGGCACCGGAGATACCATGTTCCGTGTGGGCCGGTTGCCACATTAGTCTCAAAAACCGGAGGCCAAGACCAATCAACATCCCTGCGACAATATTGGCCAAAATTTCTCTTTTGGAAAAAAAATATAGGCAATGTGGGCACCGGAGATACCATGTTCCGTGTGGGCCGGTAACCACATTCGTCTCTAAAACCTAAAGGCCGCTACCAATTCAACAATCAAGGACATAAATCAGTAGCACACATGCAAGAAACAACCACGCACACGAATAATGTCACTCACAAAAATGAATACTAATTTCTTCAATTGTGTTCCCTTACCTCCAACCCTCGTTAACGAATGTTAACCGTCCGGTTTTCTAGCAGGGGCAGAAGACTGGAGGTTATATCAAGCATTCACATTTGGCCTTAATTATAATATTGTTATTTATAATATTTAGTACCTAATTAGTTGTTCTTATTGTGTGACTTAGATCACGATAGTGCCAGTCGGTGGCAAAATATAACACCAAAAAACAAAAAACTACAAACTCTTCTATTCTTTGTAATACAGGCACAGAACACTGAAGAACACAGACGAGGAAGACCAGCATTAAAACAGAACACCGATGACGACAAATATTATAAAACAGCACCATGGTGGACAAGAGTGAAAAAAGAAGACGGATGACAATCACAAGAATGCCAACATCGCCGCACAACAAGAAACGTCCAGAAACAGAACACCACATCCTAGACCATACCGACACGCTACCCCATAGATGACACCGAACAGACACCTTAACACAGAATATGTTCCTTTGACTTTCACGCAATATAGGACGTAGACCTGCCGTCCTATGCCCCAATACACACTCCAAGCAATTGTTACAGGCACAGATTTCTGGAAGAACCCACCCGTTCCCATGAGCGCCGCTAGAAAAGTCGATCAGAAAAATCCTGAAGTCGCCCATGGTTCTCTCAGTTTTTTCTGGACGGCTTTGTGTATACAAAGGGGTACCAAGACAAAGGAATCATACACGCGATTACAGTGAACTCACAATTACCAGAAAAACTTACCAAAAAAAAACAAAACTCTATTTATATCTCCTACTAATCTCTCATTGTTATTTATTATTTACCTATTTATTTATTTATTTATTTATTAACTTAGCGCTGGAAAAGATATTCAATAAACAAAGTAATGTACCGCGAATGTCAAATAAAACATTGAGTTGATGGGCCGCGAAATCCGAATGGGAAGCGGCCCTTAAACTACAATTTCAATCAATCAATCAGTTCAGTAAACAACAGATGTCTGATTCAAATAGGCAAGGTTGCAGCTTAAACACACAAGTGAAATAGTTTACAAAAGATGTCAGTCTACAATAAAGAATATATATGGTATTTAACAGCTATATGTAATTCAGTGATTTAGACATCTCAGTTTGCCACCTGGCACTTGGTTATAGTCCCTTTCTGGTAAGACGTGTCCTCACGTCTGGTATATCTAATCAACCTATGATACATTATGAAGCTTACAATTAACTGTTATGCTGCTAAATTCTTTTGTATGATGTACGAGGAGAAATGCTGACTTTATTTTTTAAATCCGGATTTCATGAACAAAAATATTATTTAATTTCGTTTGCTGGTGACTGGCCTAACATATCAATGTATCCCAACTTGTTTAGTCAATGCTATTCGACCGCCTTTTATAGCAAAATCGACGATGTTGTCAGCGTAAATAAAATTTATTTGAAGAGACTAGAGTATTTTGGTAGAATTGCGGTTGAAAATGGCGAATTATGAGGAATTACAGCGGAAAATCTTGGTTTTTCAGCTGCCTTTCTCCCTGGTCTTTTCCGAGTTTTCTTCCGCCATTTCGGGCGTATGACGTCTCATTGGAAAGGGAATTCCTTGTAGTTTCTGATTGAAGGCGTGATTTCGACCGATGGCCAATCAAACAGACGATAACATCGCAAAACTGCAAGGGGGTGTTTTCCCGTTTCTCTAGTAACGCTAACAGCCGATCCTATGTCGGTAACCTTGATTGGACAAGCTGACTGGTTATCACAAAGGGTTATTTTGGGGGAGCTAGCATTTAACCCTTGTGACACTCAATAAGTATAGAATGAAAGTAACTCCAACTTCAAGAAGACAGTTCCAACTTTAACATATAATTCCGGTAAATCCTGGTGTGCAATCATGTACAATATAACAGATTCTTAAAAGGTTTTCCTCTCATAACGTGGTTTCCACTCTGTAGAATCTGTGTAATAACTTACATGTCTAACAATGTCTTTCCGGAAAGCTGGGTACCAGACTTAACCTAGATCAATGTTGTCTCTTCTCGAGCTGGATACCAAACTGACTAACATTGATTGATTGAAATTGTAGTTTAAGGGCCGCTTCCCATTCCGATTTCGCGGCCCATCAACTCAATGTTTTATTCGAATTTCGCGGTACATTACTTTGTTTATTGAATATCTTTTCCAGCGCTAAATGTATAAATAAATAAATAAATAAATAAAAAGATAAATAATAAATAACAATGAGAGATTAGTAGAGATATAAACAGAAGTAAATAAGAATCGCTATATGTACAAGTCCGTAAGTCTCCTTTTGGTTTTTGGTTAAGTTATACTGGTAAATATGAGTTCACTGTAATCGCGTGTATGATTCCTTTGTCTTGGTACCCCTTTGTACGCACAAAGCCGTCCAGAAAAAAACTGGGAGAACCAAGGGCGTCTTCAGGATTTTTCGGATCGACTTCACTAACGACGCCCTTGGGAACAGGGTGGGTTCTTCCAGAAATCTGTGCCTGTAACAAATGCTTGGAGTGTGTATTGGGGCACAGGGCGGCAGGTCTACGTCCTATATTGCGTGAAAGTCAAAGGATCATATTCTGTGTTAAGGCGTCAGTTAGGTGTCATCTATGGGGTAGCGTGTCGTTGTGGTCTAGGGTCGAGTATTCTGATTCTGGGTGTTCTTGCTATGCGGCGTTGTCACTCGAGGCGCTGTTGGTATTCCTGTAATCGTCTTCCGTCTTCTGTTTCAGGTCTTGTCCAACTCGTCTGTGGTCTTCGGTGTGCCTGTATCATATGAAATAGAAGGCTTGTAGTCATTCTTGTTTTCTAATGTTTTTCGATGCAATAATTTGATATATCTTCCTCCCAACAACAGGCACGCCCCGACCGTCAGTCACATAATATGAATACCAATATATAATTAAGTGAGTAAATAGATAAACAAATGAATAAATAACTAAACATTTCGATAGATTCAGTACTAGGTGAATACACAAATAAACGGCTCTGTATTATTTCTGTATGCATTATCGATTGATGGCCATAAAGAATTGGTAGGACAATGAGATAGTCGGCCCTCAGTATCAAGGTAACTCCGCCATCACCATTTCCTATATTTTATGCCGAATACTGCTCGCTATATGCGATTTGGCCGTGCTAATGTTGTCATGAATTCAATTAGATTTGGCCATCGTTTGTTTTGTAGGACAGTGGATCAAACGGCCCTCAGTATCAAGGTAACTCCGTTGTTGCCATGCCTATTTTATTTCTAAATGTGTCTGTGACATTTTGGCCGGATGTTGTGTATGGATAGTTTATTATGGCCATAATGTTTTGTATGGCTATGGTGCACACGGCCCTCAGTATCAAGGTAACTCCGCTGCAACCATACCATTTGTTGAAGTCAGAAGAATGATTTGGCCTATATCAAATCGTGTCATAGTACTTGGTGTACTAGTAGTTGATTATTTGGAAAAAAAAAAAAAAAACATTTGCTGACTGCGCATGTACGGCGGTAGTATTATATACTGGAGTAATAACCAGCAGTTTTGATAAAATTTATTAAGGACTTGAATACCTGATTTCTAATGGGGGGCTTAGGGTTTAATAACGCTGGTAATGTTAAGGGAGTGTTGAATTTTTTTAATTCGTTTCTAAGTGCCACACGTTGTTGGCTGTGGATTGGGCATTCAAGTAGCACGTGTTCTATTGTTTCTTCTACATTGTTGCATGCGGTACAGAGTGGTGAGGTGTTTTTCAGAAGCATGGACAGATGTGATTTAAGTCCGGTTTTGCCTAGTCTTAATCTGGTGATTATGCGGTCATCACGTTTATTGTCTAACTGGAATCCCTGGGCTTGTCTTTTCTCTCCATCAAGGATCTTATGTAACCACCGTCCACGTTCTTCTCTGTTCCATTCCTTTTGCCACTTGCTATCTATTTTTCGTCTAATGATAGTGTTGAGTTCTTTATATCCTAATCCTATTGGCACATCGTGTGTAGTTTTAGCAAGACTGTCTTTGGCAGTTTTGTCGGCTGCTTCGTTACCTCTGATGTTGACATGCGCGGGTACCCATGCTAAAATGGCGTCTATACCCTCGTTGTGTATTTGTGTACATATACATTCTATTTTGTGTATGAGATCAGGTCTACTGTCAGATATAGAATTTTGGATGGATGTGAGTCCACTAAGGGAGTCACTGAGTATCACCGCACGGATTGGTTTGTGCTCGATGATCCATTCGAGAGCCTTTATTATAGCAATCAGTTCGCTAGTGTATACAGACATATTGTCTGGAAGTTTGAAACCATTTTGTATGTTGAGCTCAGGTATAACAAAAGCTGATCCTGTGTTATTACTTGTGTTTTTCGATCCGTCTGTATAGATTTTTAAGTAGTTTTTCCAGTTTTGGTTGATATATTCAAGAGTGGTGGCTCTTATAAAGTCCGGGTTGTCCTTTGTGAGGTAGTCGTGAATACTTGTATCCACGTGGGGCGACTCTAATTCCCAGGGGGGTCTAGTGATCTTGTCTGTGTCGCAGATGTGCGCGATGGGTATTTCATGCTCTTGGAATAGGTTATTTACGGTGTAGCCGAGGGGGGCGGAGTCTTTTTCCCAGTTTTTCTTTAAATATTCATATTCACTTTTATCTTCAAAAATTTTGTGGCATGGGTGATTTTCGCCCTTAGCTCTAGTTTTTCCTGCATATTTCAGGGACAGTTCCTCTCGTCTTAAATTTAAGGGTTTCTCATTGGTTTCTATTTGAAGACTACATAAGGCGGTTCCCTTGAAGGCTCCAGTAGCTATTTTTAGAGCAGAATATTGAATGCTGTCTATTCTTTTTAGTTGTGTCTTACATGCTGATTGGTAGGCGATGGACCCGTAATCTATTTTTGACCTAATGAGCGTTTGATATAATTTCATCAAACTATATTTACTCGCTCCCTAGTTTGTCCCAGACACACCAACAGTACCCGAAGTGCTCCCGCCGTCATTCAGACCAGTCCGTCACTGAGACCAATCCGTCACACAGACCAATGCGGCAGTGATCAAGGCATCGCCGCGACTAAGTGCTCTATGGCACAGCGAGGAGCAGCGATTATCCTAGCTACCCAAGCCATTGTCTTAGCAGGGGACAGCCAGGACCCGATCCCTCCATTCATCCTACTGCACTCTAGAGTATATTTAATAATATATTATTTAAATATAATAGATATAAATAAAATTACTGAAGAATACCTAGTTAAAAATAATATGAAAATTTATTCCTTAGCTATTGAATGTAATTGTTTAAAATAGGACTGGTTTAGATGTAAAAAAAAACACATTTAGCCATTTCTCAGGTGACGGGGGGAACAGTTAAGGAATGTTGTTTTTGTTCCGATCCTTTAAAAACACTTAACGGCTCATACCACATCTGTATTAATACAACTGTAACACAGACAGGCTTTTGGCTTTTGTGGTACTGTTTTTACAAGCTTTTCATTGATATTGTTTTAATAGCTCCATTGATAGATCTGGGAACTGTCTAGACACTGATTTTCATTAAAAAATAAATTTCTACATCTAGATTTTTCTTCATTTTCCTAATTTTTAATAAAATATCCACTAAAATGGATGTGAATTTAAGAATGTGAATGAGTATTCTAATACTGTGAATTAGAAGAATGTGAAGCTAATATTAAATGCTAATTTTATTATTCAGGATACAAGATAACTGAATGCCCCCAACTTTGTCCTGGTTATAAAGACACCGATCGGTTGAGATGCCATTTCCACTTTGTTTTCTGTCCAAAGACATTAACTCTGTATTACTGTTGATATGAGATACAATTACAGGGATTCATACGAGTCCGAATTTGATGTCCAGAATACCGCTGCTTTCAAATCTCTTCCCTTTGAATGTTACGGTATCCAAAAAGCTGATAGATCTGTCTGATATCTCGAAAGTGAACTTTAACATTGGATGGGCATTATTTGCCATCTCAAAGAAGTCTCGTAAATCTTTTTTCTGAACCCTTATAAATCCAATAACCATCGTCCCGGTATCGTTTGTGACGCAGGATATTATGCTGTAATGGGAACCGCTCCATCAGCATGTTGATGTGCTGATAAATAGCAGAATCACTAACTCGGGTGATGGAATTGCCTTCATTGGTGCTCCCACGATTTGCCGGTAATATTTACCAGTAGATGCAAATTCGTTTTCAGTAAGGATGAGGTTGGCTATTTCTACCAGTAATTCTATCGATGGCCTTTTTAGGTCATATACAATATCGTTGTTCGTCGTGAGATCAGTCTTCAGGGCTCCGGCTATCCCTTCAAAACTCAGATTTGTGTACAGCGATGTGATATCATATGTAACAAGGATAGCACTGCTCGGGATGGGCATACTTTCAATTTCATTAATGAAATTTGAAGTATCCGCAAGATATGGATGTTGCTTTTTAATAAAAGGCAACAGGAAGAAATCCAAATATCTCCCCAGTTTCGAAGTAGGTGGTATCATTATCTGTTAACATCCGACTTGAGATATTTCCAATATATGTCTTGGCTATTGCCAGTCTCGAGAGGTGAGATTTACGTTGACATGATGTATTGACATATAATAATGTCTCTGCTTCTTGTAGCGTTTTCTCTGTTTACTAGAGAAGCGCCTTGTTTTCATTATGTCTCTAATGAGTTAGAATGAATCAGTTGATATGCGGCGTATGTTGTAGTCTATCAGGATACTAATCTTCTCAATCAAGGTCGCAGGAATAACCTGTATTACTTGTATGAATCCCAGAATTATTTATGTATATCCTAATTATTTCGTAGTTGTAAATATTTTGCCGTATAAAAAGATTTAGTGCTCCATTTAAAAAGCATTGAAATAACATTAGGTTGCATTAAACAAAATTGCCTTCCTGTGAATTAAATAAAATTAGTGTAGTTTGTCATATTTGTGTTGTTCAGTGTCCTTTTTGTAGGTAAATTTTTTTTTTATTATATGATAGTAAAAAAAAAAATATTACATAATAGCTTGCATTCTGTAGAAAACGGCTTCGCGAGTCCTGCTCGTGCAACTAAAACTTTAATTAACACGATTTAATTAATCGATTTACCCCACACAGAGCCACTAACGTCCTATTAGCAGTTGGGCAGAGCTTCCTAGCGGACTCTGATATTGTTTAGGCGATGGCCGTCAGTCGTTACGCACCGGCGAGCACAGCTTTTCAACCCCCTGCTATCCACAGCATAAACAGCATTGGTCTGTGTGACGGATTGGTCTCAGTGACGGCGGAGCACTTCGGCCCCTTATCAGACACACACCTCATGAGGTTCAGCTCTTTATTGCACCGAAGAACTAGTTGATCGATGTGGTCTTTCCAGGTGAGTTTTCTGTCAAAGATCATACCAAGATATTTAACACTATTTTTGAATTCAATTTTCTGACCTCCTAGTGTTAGTTTAACGTTAATGTGTTTATTGTTTGAGAATATAATACCCGTTGTTTTGAGAGCGGAAAATTTGAAGCCCCATTTATCCGCCCAGCCGCTAATTGTATCTAGTGTTTTTAACTCCCTCTGTACCGGAATATTTAACAATTCCAAGCTGGTATCAACACTGTTATAAATATGAATGGAGCGAATATATACTTATCATCGCCTACATAGTTTCAAAGATGATACTCCAAGCTTTCGAGCAATATATAATATGCTGAAAATATTCGTCTAGAAATTCCAATTTTTGTTTGCCAATGACAGGCAATCATTGAACTATATTTCTATCGGTATAATTGTACCGATACGGTACAGAGAGGGTTAAACAGGGAAGTTGCAATGCTAGGTGAACTGGCTTATGGGTAATTTCAGGGGTGCGATCTATCCAAGCGATATGGTTTTCATTACAACACCCCTGCGCAAAATGAGAGAATGACTGAAAGTTCCGCGTCACTCCGTTTATTGAATGCGCTATGAAGTAGTTCGACCTAGTTTCGAATAATTTCTCTGAATTTATCTCACGACGAGCCGTTTCTAGGTGCAGATATTGAAGAATATGTCGAATGCGTTTCCTGGACAACACTTCTGCTGATATCTTGAGAGATTTTCTTCGAAAGATTGTGTTTTGTCTGTAAACTGTCAATATGGCACAGGTCGTAGTCACGGAATATGCCCACTTCATCTTCGGTTCTGATAGCCAATGAAATACACCGAATTTACGAAAAGACGTCATGTTTTAAGATCGGCTGAACCGCACTGCCAAAATTATAGTGCAGTCCCGGTGAGAGAGTTTGAAAAGGAGAGACGAGGAGGCAGTTTCGTTTTCGTTCCATCAGTCGACTGGAGAGTTTTGACACTGTGCGAGTGTGACATTCGGACAGATCGAGGTGGGTAAAACGTTTTATACCCGTCACTGAATTCATTACTTGTTTCCCGGCGCACACTTGTTAATATTATCAAATAAATGAATATTGCAAGTTTCCGCGCTACTGCATGACTGAAAGCATGCACATGGCATGACTGAAAGTTGTGAAAGCCGCCGTTTTGTGTGCTAATTTTGAAAACATTTCTTGCAAGGAAAACTTGATTTATTTCATCAAGCGAAAACATCCTTTTTACTGCAATTTTCAAATTGACTCATTGACTGATCTTATCGTCCTGCATCATTTGTCATCCAGCAAAAGTAATGTTCTTGATTCTTACCATATCCGTAATGACAGCTCGTTGAACAGGTCAGGGAAAAGGACTAACTGGGATATATATCCCAATTGGGATAAAATATCGCAATTTGAATATTTTTTTCATACTTCCATATGTTCAAGCTGGCATATTGTGCTAGTAGTTCTTCTGTTCGTTTAAAGACACACAACAGTGGTTATTGATGGGAAGTATACTGCAACAACAGCATCAAAAAGTATTGCACGTAATTGCAATTGCACAGATAATAATGTCGACGAGAAAAGGTCAGCAAAATTATACAATCGTGTTGTCAGTTTTGTGAAGTAGATTCTATCTTGTTTTTGGTAGTTTTGATGCCGAAATCCGACATTGCCGTTTAGTATGAAAATCGGTGAAAATATCCCAATTAGGATATTATAAGTTATACCAGTGTCTTGCGTTGGTATACAGGCTGATATTTCGTCGAGAAGATAAATCGGGCTCGTGAAAATATTTATCTTCTCGACGAAATATCAGCCTGTATACCAACGCAAGACACTGGTATAACGAATTTATCACATTGAAGAGCTATTTTTCTGGTTGGTTTAACATATATCACCAACTCAAAAGAAAAACAGGCATAACTCAACGTTGAACAACGACAACGTAAGACATCGTGAGTCGGACAGGCAGCTTCGATCTCTTTTCGATCTGTTCCGCGATGAACAATAAACTGGATGAAATACTTAGCTGACATTCTGACGTTCCTGTTTATGTGGCATATAAAGCTTTGGATGATAATTTATTTCTTATCTTCATCCGCAAATACACAATTTGCCTCGCACAACTTGTTCCAGTAGCGGAACTCGCCCATACAAACTCGCTTTGCCTGCAGGTGTTGCACGCGCGTCCTTGACTGCGTTGGTATATGGGCATGCGCGTCCTTCACAGCATTGGTATACGAGAATTCTGAATTGGTATACCAACGGTGGATAACGAATACGGTCTAATGCACTATGGTAATTAACCAATCAAAACCCTACAATTTACTCTGAAATGTGATAAATTTCAATATCCAAACTTTGATTTAATATCTTAGGTGGGATATATACCCAATCTTAATAAATTAATATCCTATCAATGCTCCCCAATCGTATATGTCGCTATGTAGGATCTTACTGATTTCAATTGAATTTTCGTCTCGCGAGACTCCCTACTGCGAGAAAGAGTCTCACGCGTAAATGGGAGCCATCCCCCCAAAATTTGGGGGGTGAGTAGGCGGCGTATGATTATCTGGCTTGTCACTCACCTGCTGACTCCGCCGAGTTAGAAGCGAATTGCTAAACATAACGTGGGCTATATAATTGGGAAATGACTCTTTCCGTTTCGGAGCATATCAATCGCGAACAAATTATTGTCGGTATGTATACTTGGCCGTGAAAGCGAGTTATCTAATACAGGAAGTAGTTCGCGGGTAGACACGGCTCGCTTTGAGAATGATGTCATGCTCATACTGCCTCGCTTTGAGATTGGAGATTCAAAAATGTCACCAGTTTACATGAGAGTCGCGGGTAGACACGGCTCTCTTTGAGAATGTTGAATTTTGTGTTCGGAGCGCCCAGCTCATGAATATTTAATAGTCTTATGACATCACAACTGCATTTTAACTACTTTACTGGAGTCGGGCAGGGGGATAGGTTCATGGACTCAAGGTTACGTCAAGGACGAGTCCATAATAATTCTACCCTGCATTATGGAGCCAACCTGGCGGGTGGGCGGCAACATCAGAAGATTCCCCCACAGTCTGGCGTGTGCTTCGGCTGAGCCAACCAGAAAGCACTTGTCATTACGTTCCCTTCAAAGCACTATGAAAACCTCTCGGGATCGGTCAACACGTGCCTTACTGCAAGCCGGTTAGATCCTAACAGCGACATATCCAAATGGGGAAGCCGTTAGGATTTAATTTTAATTAGATTGGATATATACCCCACTTAGTGCTTTGCTCTGACCTGTTGAAGTTGACAAAATAATTTTCCGTTTGGGCCAGGCAGTGGAGGTAAATTTATTTTTTGATGTTAATAATGGTTTTCTGTGTCTGTGATTGAATTTTTTAGTAACGTAAGGGTATTTTTTCTTTGTGCAATTGCTGAATGGATTTTAAAATAATTATTCGATGTACCGGTAGGCATACGTGTAATCTTGAAGAAGACCTATAGGCTACTTATATTATTTTCTGGTTGTCAATTGCCACACAAATAAATTATGAATATGAATCAGATTCAGTGACTTCATTCTTGTACATGTCTACAATAACAACATGAACAATGTCATTGAGCTTTGGCTGCAGGTTGCTGTGTGCATGAATACATAAACCATGAATGAAAGCCGATCTGCTTCCTGGGCAACAACGTTCACTATGATGCGGAAAATGTTATCTTGTTTAATTCAGATAATATACAATTTTTAGCTCATCTGGGCCGCAGGCCCGATGGGCTTATGTCATGGCCTGACTGTCCGTCGTCTGTCGTGCGTCGTCCGTCGTCCGTTGTGCGTCGTGCGTAAACATCTTCTTCTCTGAAACCGCTTGGCCGATTAAGCTGAAACTTGGCATGCATGTTCCCCCCAATGAGGACACCAGAATTTGTTCATGCCGTGTCGTTACTATTTGAATTTGCCATTGAAACATTGTTATCGCGATTTCTCAGGAACTACTGCATAGATCTTTCTCAAATTTGGTACACAGGTTCCCCTTGGGGTCTAGTTGTGCAAGATACCTGTTGTGGTCCGATTCACAAATCCAATATGGCCACCAGGCGGCCATCTTGGATTTCCCCATGAAACATTGTTATTGCAATTTCTCAGGAACTACTTTGTGGATCTTCCTCAAATTTGATACACAGGTTCCCCTTGGGGTCTAGTTGTACAAGATACCTTTTTCTGCTCTGATTCGAACATCCAATATGGCCACTAGACAGCCATCTTGGATTTCCCTATGAAACTTCGTTATCGTGATTTATCAGGAAGTACTGCATGGATCTTTCTCAAATTTGATACACAGGTTCCCCTTAGTGTCTAGTTGTGCAAGATGCTTTTGTGGTCTGATTCAGAAATCCAATATGGCCACCAGGCGGCCATCTTGGATTTCGAAATGAAACATTGTTATCTCGATTTCTCAGGAAGTACTGCATGGATCTTTCTCAAATTTGGTACAGAGGTTCCCCTTGGGGTCTAGTTGTGCAAGATACAATTTGTGGTCTGATTGAAAAATCCAATATGGCCACCAGGCGGCCATCTTGAATCTGCCAGTGAAATCTTGTCATTATTTTTCGTTAACTACTGCATGGATCTTTCTCAAATTTGGTACACAGGTTCCTCTTGGGGGTCTAGTTGTGCAAGATACCTTTTCTGCTCTGATTCGAACATCCAATATGGCCACCAGGCGGCCATCTTGGATTTCCTTATGAAACTTCGTTAGCATGATTTATCAGGAAGAACCGCATGGATCTTTCTCAAATTTGATATACAGGTTCCCCTTGGGGTCTAGTTGTGCGAGATACAATTTGCGGTCTGATTGAAAAATCCAATATGACCACCAGGCGGCTATCTTGGATTTCCAGATTATCGCGATTTCTCAGGAACTACTGCATGGATCGTTCTCAAATTTGGTACAGAGGTTCCCCTTGGGGTCTAGTTGCGCAAGATGAAACATTGTTATCGTGATTTCTCAGGAACTACTGCATGGATCTTTCTCAAATTTGGTACACAGGTTGCCCTTGGGGTCTAGCTGTGCAGGATACCTTATATGATCTGATTGAAAAATCCAATATGGCCACCAGGTGGCCATCTTGGATTTCCCCATGAAATTTTGTTATCGTAAATTCTTAGGATATTACTGCATGGATGTTGATACACAGGTTCCCCTTGTGGTCCAGTTGTGCAAGATACCTTTTTTTGGTTCATTTCGAAAATCCAATATTGCCGCATCTTGAATTTCCCATGAAATCTCAGGAAATAACTGCATGGATCATTTTATAGTGTTCAGGGGGGACAACACAAGTTACAAACTCATCTATTGCAGTTCTTTAGTAAAAATTTCTCACAGCTACTTTCTCCAGTTACAGACAGATGACCTACAGTGCTGTGGCACTATCTTTTACCTCTTCGCAGACAGATGGGGGTATCTCTTGGTTAGGCCATACCTCACCAGAGAGTACTTTCATTGGAAAAATGTCCTGTTACATCTCATTGCCATCGTAACAACCCAGTCGCACATATTTCGTACTCGACATGTCTCCCCCTGGTGCATATACCCACAAAATATTGGAATCGTAGGTTTAAAACTGTCCAATGTACTGTCCGGACACGAAGTCGACAGACGGACGAACGACTGCATGCCACATAATAAAAATTGGTTCTGGTTATTGCTTTACAGCTTACTGACAATCACACATTATATTTTGGTATAATTGCCTTTATTCCATAACCTCCAATTACAATCATGAATTTGCAGCTTGACCTCTTGTGAAATCGACTATGTTGCCATTTTGTTCAGGGGAGACAACGCAAGTTAGAAAATCATCTATTGCAGTTCTTCAGTAAAAATTTCTCGCAGCCACTTTCTCCAGTTATAGCCAGATGAGCGCTACAGTGCCGTGGCACTATCTTTAATCTTCGGTGTTGTGTTCTTTATCGGGGAAAGGTAATTTCATTGGGTTGTCAAACAATTGTGATAACAGTTGAACGCCTCAACAAAATTGTTTCCATCGTCCACTGGTACCACATATGCAACTCTCATTTGCCTAGACTTTCTTTAGAGTATTGATGAAGTCTCTTCAATAATTAGAGCTAAGCTTCACAAATTCACATCACGTATGCAACGAGAGACACATCAGAAATATATTGAACAGGACCAATTCCTTCCCTGTTTTTTAGCAGCCTTGGATGCTTTCATCTATGTCTAGGAAGATACCTAGTGTGTACTGATGTTTGGCATTCCCCTTTTTTATCGAGTGTTGTAATCTGGTTATATTGTCTAATGTACTTCTGTTCTTACGAAAGCCGCTTTGGGTTTTGTTTAATAAGTTGTTGTTTTCCATATGAAATTCCAGTCTATTCTTTACCATAGTTTCCATTATTTTGCATAGATTTGAAGTGAGAGAAATTGGGCGGTAAGAGTTGCTGTCTGATGGATCTTTACCTGGTTTAGGGATTGGGATAACGATAGATGTTTTCCATTTACTTGGAAGTTGTTTGGTCTGCCAGCTGACATTAATTAGTTTCAAAATTAGTTTCTGTGTTTTATTTGGTAGGTGTTTAAGGATCGTGTATCCTACATGTGTAGTTTGTCTTCACCAGGTGAGCTCTCTTTTTTACAGTGTATAGCTTTGCGGTATTCATTAATATTGAAGTCTGCATTGAGATAGTTTTCTAAATGATCGTCCAAATCGTTTTCTATCGTTGTTTCTTCCTTAATTTTTCTGAATTCTGGTTTCAGGTTGCTATCGCTACTGTTTGAAGCGAAAGATTCGGCGAGGTATTCTGCCTTTTCTTTGTTCGTTTTTTTAGTTTTGTTCAGTACAGGGACTGTGTTCGTTAACTTTCCTTGTATATTTTTTATTTTGTTCCATACTTTTCTTGAATTGGTTTTGGTATCTATAGTGTTGCAAAAGTCTTCCCAGCATTTTGATTTAGCTTCTTTGACACTTTTTTCAGCTATGATTTTGAGTTCCTTGTAGTTCGCGTGATCACTTTGGAGCCTACTTTTTTTTAATTTTCTAAGTGCCTTCTTTTTGGCTGCAATATTCTTTGCACACTCTGGGTTCCACCAGGGTACCGGGTTTTTGTTGTGGCGCTGTTGTGATATCGGAATATATTTTTGTGCTATGTTTAGTAGTGAATTTGTAATGTTTTCATTGAACATTTCTGGATCGGAATTGAATATCTCGTCATGATTTAGGCATTGACAGTCTTTCTGGAAGCTTTTCCAGTCGGCTTTGGAGTACTGAAATTTTGGAGGGGCGTCTGTCCTTTCAACGTCCGGTTTTATACTAATTTTCGTCAGAATGGCGAAGTGGTCGCTGTCGAGCGTGTCAGGAATCACTTCCCATTCGGATTTAACAGCTAAATCAGGGGAGACAATAGTTAAGTCAATTGCAGATAGTTTACCGGTGTTCATGTCTATTTGCGTCCCGTGGCCATTATTTAAATAGCATAGGTTGTTTTGGTCAAGCCATTTTTCCACTACTTGTCCTTTTTCGTCTGCCTTGATGCAATTGTCGTCCCACATGGGGTTATGACTGTTGTAATGACCGCATATGATGATAGGGGAGTTAAATTTCTTTGTGATGTTGTCCAGTTCTTTTGGAGAGATTTTCTTTAGACTTCCTGGGGCATATAAATTAATGATGTTAATAGGTTTGTTATTGAAGAAGACCTGAATAGCGTGCCATTCGAGATCGTTACTGGTAGGGCTTTTATCTAGGTCGATGTGAATCAGATCCTCTACTGACTAACATTCACAAACTAGTGGTTTTATGCTAAAATGACAGGATATGATTTCAATTAAACAGTAGGACATCAAAGATACAATAATTACTGGACTGGCCTAAATGGGTTCTACATGCTGAGTTGTCAAGACAATATCTGTGGCTTGGCAGCACCATTGTTCCCAAATACATATATGACAACCCAGGGGTTCAGTTCAGTAAACAACAGATGTCTGATTCAAATAGGCAAGGTTGCAGCTTAAACACACAAGTGAAATAGTTTACAAAAGATGTCAGTCTACAATAAAGAATATATATGGTATTTAACAGCTATATGTAATTCAGTGATTTAGACATCTCAGTTTGTCATCTGGCACTTGGTTACAATACCTACCATGGAATGTCTACCAACACCTAAAAACACCTCTCGCCGCAAAAATGTTTAAAATTGTTGTTAACTTGAAATAGTAATAACCCTACGTTTGGTGACAATATAGTACGATATCTCTCCTTCAAAAAATGACTGGACACCAGTAACCATACCTGTCATCGATATGCTGAAAATCGTTCATTTTCGGCTGTGTTCACTGTCGTCTGGTCAGACACACGCCCACGCTTGATAACGAAAGCACTGAAAACCCTACCATTGACTGTAATTTGAAATGTGACCGGCGGTTTTCACCTATATTACTTGTCGATTCAGTAGGGTGTTGAATGTACTGGCACCTTTTCTGCCAGTACATTTAACTGTGAATTTACGGTGTGAACAGTGTATACTAAGACAGTGTAATCCCAAAATAACGAAAATACTGTTATATGATCATTTTCTAAATGGCAAAAAATGATATTCCCGTATAAAGGAGATACACAGAGAGTTGTTCGATGCAGTTTCGTCCAATATTAATATATCGAGATAAATCCAATCATATGATGTATTAAAATGTAACACTATCTCAAACTTACTATCACTTAATAATGTGGAAGGAGCAGGGAGCGCGCTGTGCTTCTGTCACAAAACATTATTGCAGAAACTTATAAAACAGGGCTAAACCACCAAGCGCCTCCACTCAACGTTTCTCAAATTTGGCGATACATATCGCATGTTGATAGCAAAATACAAGATCTATGGCGTTACGTTTCGTAACTTGTGTCTAATTCCGCTTAACCCGGGACTAGGGGCCGTATGAACCCATATGAAGGGCCGTTCGCGCCATAATTCGTCAAAAATCTACGCGTTAAACACAAGAAAGACGCGCTAAATTTTACAACGTAAACTTGATGCCAACCAATTATTCTGTATTTTCACCGCCAGTATTCAAATTAGTTCATTTTACGCGTCGAGTAAGGACACCCACTTTTAACGTGTAACTTTAGACACCACGCAATTTACGTTAAACACTCCGACGTGTAGCTTGAAGTTCACGTAATGTTTTTGTAGGTCGTCACAATCTTACGATACATGGGCCGTTCGCGCCATAAATCGCCAACAATTTACGCGTTAAACACAAGAACGACGTGCTAGCTAGATTTTACAACGTAAACTTGATAACCAACCAATCATAATTCTGTATTCTTACCGCCAATATTCAAACTAGTTTATTTTACGCGTCAAATAAAGAAATTCACCTTTAACGTGTAACTTTAGACACAATGTAATTTACGTTCTACTTGATGACGCGTATCTTCAAGCCCACATGATTTCTAACGCGTAACTTTAAACACAACGCAATCTAAGTAAGCTTTGGACGTTTCCGGGTTGTATTAGCCAATCCTGTCCTCTCGCGGGAATTTAAACTGTTCTCATCTTTACGTTTGTCGTGTACCGGAAATGTTATCTCGACGTTTCTGGTATTCATAGCCAATAATTCCCTCCCGCGGTAATTTTAAATCGTTCTTATTTTACGCCCTACCCAACACCGGAAACATTGTGAGTGTTCAGTTTACGTTGTGATTTCAACCAATCAGATTAGCGCTCACTTCATGTTGCACACACCATCTTTGGCGCCCTCTCTCGGTACTGGGGAGTACGAGCTGAACTGGGAATCTTCCCATTGTTATATGATGTTGTACAGTGTTCTGTTAAATATTATCACTACATACTAGAGTATCCTGACAGACTGGCCTTCCATGCCCTGCAGGAGCAAAAGGCCTTGTGTAACAAACGCGAGGGATGGCTATATACAGACTGAAAATGTTTATGAGTAAAGAATTAGACATGGACGTTGACAACACACGGTGCAGTAGTTTCAAACTCAAACTTCAGACACACTTCCAGGCTTGTTTCAACTATGCACTTCAGGATAATAAGCCTAATTCTAATGGAGAAAACAAAATGAGGACATACAGATTATTTAAAAGTAATATTAAGTTCGAACCATATTTACTTGTATGTAAAAATTCCCATCACAGACAAGCTTTTTCAAAATTAAGACTAAGTAACCATAAATTGAAAATTGAAACTGGTAGGCATACAAAACCCAAAACAAGTTTATCAGCGAGTCTGTGACACCTGTCCAGTAGTTGAGGACGAAATGCACTTTGTGTTGTCATGTTCCCGGTACACAACTGACAGAATATCCTTATTTAAAACAATTAATGAAAGTCACAGTAATTTCATGACCTTAAGTGATATTGACAAATTTGTCCTCATCATGTCCTCAGAGGACTTGGTCAGTATTGTAGTGCCACATTTGTATGCTTGGTACACCCTTCGGCTTCAGTGAGTAACCTCTCAGCCCATATATACACCACAGTATATGTATGTATATGAACATTTTATTGATTTGTTATTCATGTTCTTGTTCTTTGTTTGTACTCTGCCTGTAAAGGTGTTTTGTACAATAAATTAAATTGAATTGAATTGAATTGAATTGAATCGGTGTTGTGTGGTTCCATGATGTCAGCCTTAGAGAGAGATCATGGAGATGGGACTATGCGGCTGCCTAACCCAAGAATGACGCGGTTAGAGCATATGCGTGACACCTTCGATTCTGTGATCAATGGAATCCAAGATAATGTTGACGATTCAGATGATTTTGCGACAGGGTGAGTAGACATGTAAATTACAATACAAGTGTCGAAAAGTGCACCATCGTTGATACTATGTCATCCGATAATTTGTCATCAGCCAGATCAGGTCACCTCAATCATTTCTATGCCCTTCTGCCTGGATGATCACCACTGCTCGTTACTGAATACAAACATACATGGTCTCAAAACAGGCTACTTTTTTGTGCAAGACTGGTTTAAGGGTCCGAAATTTTCCGTTACTATAGATTTAGTCGACTCAACTATATAGATTTCACTTTATCATGACATTTTAGAAAACGCGAACATGGAGGAAACTGTTCTCAATCAGTACCATAGAACTACAAACATACCTATGTTATACTATAATTAACATAGTTCACACATTTATTTATTATTTTGTTTGTTTGTTTATGTGTATGTACCTTGCCACTAGCTACAACATGTAACCTAGTGATGACGTTTATATATTGACCTTATATTGTCACTAGGTTACAAGCCGCTCCTTACCACATTTGTCTTTTATTTTCCGTATGGTATAAAGAATCAAGTTACGGCCACATACCTATTATTTCTTGGTAGATGGTATCATTTCGAATAGCGGTGACACACTGCCCGCAAAATCCGCTGCCGATTTCATCGCATTTCAGCCAGTTTTTCCAGCAGCTCCCGCTTCGATCTGCAATTTGTCTTCCATGTTTCTTTTCGAAATGAACTGCACATGCGCCAATGTCGTGACCTTCGTAAACTTTCTCACTGTTTAGAAGATGTGAGAGATTTTAAAAACACTCTATTGTAGCCCTTATGTCCCTTGACAAAGGGTTTGTTACAATTAATGCAATTATCCATGCTTAACTTTGACAAGTTAAAAATCGTCTGCTACCACGCTTTCCGGTTTTACAAAGGTCACGGCATTGGCGCATGTGCAGTTCATTTCGAAAAGAAGCACCTTCTCAAGTTTGAAGTCGATTGGTCGAATTGTTCTCAAGATATCTTTGAGTTTCAACACAGACTCACTGTTCCAATGTGCATGTTTCACCAAAATCTGGGAGATATACTTTGAGTTTCAACACAGACTCACTGTTCCAATGTGCATGTTTCACCAAAATCTGGGAGATGGTAACTCATAAGTGCCAAGTCAATTTGAATATTGCATTTAATTTCCCAGATTTTGGTGAAACATGCACATTGGAACAGTGAGTGTGTTGAAACGCAAAGTATACACACCATAAGCTTGAATCCAGCATTGGAAAGTGCATACACAGTTTGAAATATATGTATTAAGGCAGTGTGACGTCACTGGACCTAAATATGATTACAACAGACCACCATAGAATACCATGCTTTATTTGCAGTTTACTCTGTGTAATAAACTCGTAAAAAATTACAATAAATATTTTTCCACACAGTTTCCAATGGTCTTTCATTTGATGGAAACTTTACTTGAGGGTTTACGATCACTTTAAGAGTCAACTAATATTGACGTATATACCCTAATTTGGCCCTAAAATAGTAAGCTTATAATATACGGTACATTTTATTGTCCTCCGCCACCAAGTGGTGGAAGGACTTGGAAATGCTAGCCGTCCGTCCGTCCTTCCGTCCGTCTGTCCGTCCGTCCGTCCGTCCCACATCTTGTGAACGCGATATCTTGAGAACAATTCGACCAATCGACTTCAAACTTGAGAAGGTGCTTCACATCAGTTAGACGGCCATTGGTATTGATTTTCACTGAGGTACGTAATCCAAGATGGCCGCCATCAACCATATTGGATTCTGTCCGTCCCACATCTTGTGAACGCGATATCTCAAGAACAATTTGACCGATTGACTTCAAACTTCCGAAAGTGCTTCACATCAGTTAGACGGCCATTGGTATTGATTTTCACTGAAGTACGTAATCCAAGATGGCCGCCATCGACCATATTGGATTCTGTTCGTCCCACATCTTGTGAACGCGATATCTCAAGAACATTTCCACCAATCAACTTCAAGCTTGGGAATGTTCTTCACATCAGTCAGACGGCCATTGGTATTGATTTTCACTGAGGTACGTAATCCAAGATGGCTGCCATTGACCATATTGGATTCCATCCGTCCCAGATCTTGTGAACACGATATCTCGAGAACAATTCAACTAATCGACTTCAAACTTGGGAAGGTTCTTCACATCAGTTAGACGGCCATTGGTATTTATTTTCACTGAGGTACGTAATCCAAGATGGCTGCCATTGACCATATTGGATTCTGTCCATCCCACATCCCAGTCAGCAAGTACTCATTGGTCCCACCTGGGCAAACGTGGGCATGTCGCGGGCTGTGGGGGCATGGGCAACCCTACACTGGCCCCAAGTGGGTTGAGTATTGGGAAGCCCACATTCTGAATTGGGCTGTGTAGGAATAGGCAAACCCACGTCGGCCCCATGCGGGTGAAATATGGAGGAACCCACATTTGCACAGGCTTCATCTGCCCCGTTAGCCCGACGAAGGCCCAACATCGGCAATTAAGACATTGGCTCGACGTCGGCAAACCAGCATTGTCCCAACGGGTATGAATGATACGGGAGATGGAGGCCAAGTGAGGGCCATCTCAGCGTTGGCATTGTGTGTTATTGTCCATGTGGGGCCCACTTCGGAGAGAGTGAGGGCAAATGTGGGCCGACGCCGGCTTTCCGGCGATGGGCCAATGTTTTGCGAGTCATGTGGGGCCAACGAGGGAAAGCCCAAGCGATGTATTGTCCGCATCGGGCCGACGTGGGCATCTCCACATTAACCTAACCACACCGGGCCGTCGTGGGCATCCCCACACCAAGAGTTGTCTACCTTGAATGAACCTACTCATTTGTTTTACTTTTATGAGCAGGAAATTGTAATTTTAAAATTTATCTGCATGTATAATTACGTTTGTGATTAATGAGCAATATCGGAAATATATGCCAAACATGTCCGACTCTGTCCGATCGATAGAATTTTAATTTTTTTAATTTATTCCTC
The DNA here is from genome assembly GCA_036873755.1 of Hanleya hanleyi. Taxonomy (NCBI): domain Eukaryota; kingdom Metazoa; phylum Mollusca; class Polyplacophora; order Lepidopleurida; family Hanleyidae; genus Hanleya; species Hanleya hanleyi. The sequence goes on from JAVTVY010053563.1 coordinate 22,336, forward strand.
GAAAAAATGAAAGCACTGAATTAAAAACCACATGAGAGTTAATCAGCGCAGTCAATATCAATGCGGTTTGAGTTAAAATCATTGAACATTGGATATTACATTGAACGTTCAATGTAAACGAACGATTCCGATGATCTATATACTGAGAGGATTTTTCTCTTAACTCGGACGTTAGAGTTACGTGAAAAAAGTCCACTCAATATAAACCCAGTTTGCATGGGATAAAATTTAATAAATTTTCGGTTGCCAGCAAGGGCCCAACGTTGGCAAGCCATATTGGGCCCATTTGTCAAATACATGATTTGCCCTTGTGGGGCCCTCATCGGCATGCTCACGGTCAATGGGGCCCTGCACCGGGCCAACATTAGGCCGATGTGGCGTCCCCATGGCGCCGATGTGGGCGCCCCAATGGGGCCGAAGAGCAAAAAAGGTTCGGCCCCTAATGGGGCAGCCCACAAAGGGCCGATATCACTTGTCGCATTAGGCCCATGCGGGCCCTGTGTCACAATGCTGTCTGGGATCTTGTGAACGCGATATCTCGACAACAGAGAATGTGCTTCGCATCAGTTAAACGGCCATTAGTTTTGATTTTCACTGAGCTACGTAATCCAAGATGGCTGCCATGGACCATATTGGATTCACTCCGTTCCACATCTTGTTAACACGATATCTCAAAAACAAATCAACCAATCGACTTCAAACTAGGGAAGGTTTTTCACATCAGTTAGACGGCCATTGGTATTGGTTTTCACTGAGGTACATAATCCAAGATGGCTGCCATTGACCATATTGGATTCTGTCCATCCCACATCTTGTGAACGCGATATCTCGAGAACAGTTCGACCAATCGACTTCAAACTTGAGAATGTGCTTCACATCAATTAGACGGCCATTGGTATTGATTTTCACTGAGGTACAAATCCAAGATGGCTGCCATTGACCATATTGGATTCTGTCCATCCCACATCTTGTGAACGCGATATCTCGACAACAGAGAATGTGCTTCGCATCAGTTAAACGGCCATTAGTTTTGATTTTCACTGAGCTACGTAATCCAAGATGGCTGCCATGGACCATATTGGATTCACTCCGTTCCACATCTTGTTAACACGATATCTCAAAAACAAATCAACCAATCGACTTCAAAGTAGGGAAGGTTTTTCACATCAGTGAGATGGCCATTGGTATTGGTTTTCACTGAGGTACATAATCCAAGATGGCTGCCATTGACCATTCTGTCCATCCCACATCTTGTGAACGCGATATCTCGAGAACCGTTCGACCAATCGACTTCAAACTTGAGAATGTGCTTCACATCAATTAGACGGCCATTGGTATTGATTTTCACTGAGGTACAAATCCAAGATGGCTGCCATTGACGATATTGGATTCCATCCGTCTCGGATCTTGTGAACGTGATATCTCGACAACAATTTGACCAATCAACTTCAAACTCGAGACGGTGCTTCACATCAGTTAGACAGCGATTGGTATTGATTTTCATTGAGGTAGTATGTAATCCAAGATGGCTGCCATTGACCATCTTGGATTTCACTCACCCATATTGTACCCATCTGTGTTGTGAACGCGATATCTTGATCTATTCCACTCATCGATTTATAAACCTCACCATCCACAAATCCATATACAACTACAGACTTACATTCCAGTGTTACACTACCCATTACTGCTTCCCAAACCTCCTCAAATTGTCTCAACAATTCCAGATGAACGTCTCTTTCCACATACACATATCAACTTTCCAAGTTATATTTAAGGAGATATTTAAAGCGTATATGCTGTATGCTCTCAAACAGGCTACTTGGCGGAGGACCTGCTAGCTACTCAGCTTGTTTCACTTGCATCTGATAGCATATCCCGAAAACATTGGCTTGAGGGGTTTATTTTCCGGCGGCGCAGCGCCGCCGGATATCTGAATTCAGTAAACATGGGAGCGGCCATCTTGATATTGGACGAGTAACAGGTGTTTTCTCGAGCCATACTTCACAGACGTGCCGTGGAGTGATCCAACTAGTTTCATATCGTAAAACGACAGGATTGTATCACCCGTTCGTGGTTAACACATTAATATTAATTCTCTTATAATGAATTCATTGAATAAATGTCCTTTAGTACTATTTTATTACATGTATGGCTGAGAGACCAAATCGATGACCATACATGATCAAGTTACAGGGTGTGAAATAGCCCTGTGCCCGGTTGCCCGGGGCAACCTAAATTTCCTTTGGGCAACCAAATTCTGTCCAAATTGCAATGCATTTGGCTGTGTTGGTTGCCTGTGCTTGCCGAAGGGCAACTAGAATTTGTTTGTCTATTTCATACCCTGAGTTATTCACCTGTACGTCGGCAGCAAAATGTTTGAGATTGAACTGCGGCCCGGTTACTGAAAACTCGAAACAGTAAAACACGCGGATCGGATTGATGTGTAGAGAAAGTCGATCTAGGCTTAATTTACAATGACACACATCAATAAAGAAATAGTGGCTTGATGATGGGTCCCATATAATGCCACAGCGCGAACTCTTACATCAGGCTATGTGAAGTGACTTAATAAGTCAACCAGAGAACATTACTTTCATAGTCCTAGTTGGACATGCGGTTCATGTGCACATTTTGCCAGCAAACACTTAACTTCCGGCTAATCCCACACTTTCCAGATGGGTCCTTGCGCGAACTACATTACTAGTCAAACCTTTAATGAAAACAAACAAATCGACGTTTTTTTTAACCATAATGGTGCATCGGTACCTGTATTCACCAGTTGCACACGTAATCGGCTTGTAATACGAAGATTATTATACAAACGTTTCCGCCGGCATTGATGCATATGCCTAAATAAGTTTTCTTGTTTACTTTGTATTGACATCCTTTCCAGTCATGTTTTAATAAACAGTATTTTAGCTCTCATTTCTCCCTTTGTTTTCATAAGAGCTCAGGTTATACATTGCCTGCGCCTTCACCCTTTCCCTGATAGTGCGACGATCGCTGGACCTGCACATCATCTATTGTTTCCTTAAAGGTGAAATGCAAAGGTTTTTATACGCCCGCCAAAAGGCGGACGTATTATGTGATGGCGGTTTCCGTCCGTCTGTCCGTGTGTCCGTGTGTCCGTCTGTCCGTCCCCCGTGTCCGGTCTATATCTGGGACAGTTTTCCATCTACAGTTCTAATTTTTGGTGAGTGGATACCCTACTGGGAGACGATGTCGCATACCAAAATGAAGGTCAAGGTCAGAGGTCAAAGGTCACTGGCCTAAAAAACGGGAAATCACTGAAGTGTTCGTGTCCGGTCTATATCTGTGAAAGTTTTCTATCCACAGTTGCAATTTTATGTGAGTGGATACGCTAGGTAGAGGCGATGTGTCGCGTACCAAAATTGAGGTCGAGGTCAGAGGTCAAAGGTCACTGTTGACTAAAATCAGGAAATCATTTATCATTGACAGTTTTCTATCTACAGTTCTAATTTTTGGTGAGTGGATGCCCTAGGGGAGAACGATGTGTTGCATATGAAATGTAGGTCGAGGTCAGAGGTCAAAGGTCAGTGTGACGGAAAAATCAGGAAATCATTAAAAATTTCTAATTTTTTATGAGTGGATTCAAAAGGGGGAAACGAGGTGTCGCATACCAAAAATGAAGGTCAAGGTCAGAGGTCAAACGTCACTGGCCTAAAAAACGGGAAATCACTGAAGTGTTCGTGTCCGGTCTATATCTGTGAAAGTTATCTATCCACAGTTGCAATTTTTTGTGAGTGGATACGCTAGGTAGAGACGATGTGTCGCGTACCAAAATTGAGGTCGAGGTCAGAGGTCAA
>JAVTVY010053564.1:0-25764 GCA_036873755.1 Hanleya hanleyi
CGCGCGCGCGGGTTGTCCGAAAATGGCGGATACATTGACCGGAAAGACCCGAAGGTGACCGCCATTGTGGGAAAATGGCGGCTACGTTGACCGGAAACACCCGAAGGTGAACGCCATTGTGGGGAAAAACCCCAGTACATCAACACACACACACACAGACAAGTCTAGACATGTACAAAGGTCACGCCTCATTCAACCCAATGAGTGGACCTCATCGATAGCGGACTTAGGTGTTGGTGTACGACTGAACCCAAAGCGCACGTCTCTTTGTCACCGGAAGGATGGACTACCTTGAAACGGGTGTTGTTGGGTGACCTGCACGGTGATAGCATTCACCTGTGTGACGACGTGTACATTTTCTGCGGTCCCTTTTCCGCTCGACTCCTCTGTCTGAACGACGGTGGTTTTACCCTGGACCCGGATCTATGGACGGCTTTGGAACAAATAGTCCTCATTGTCGATAAGGTACTATCTCTATAGGAGCCACATAACCCATCAGAATAGTACGTATCACGGACTACACCCGACGTCTAGGCGCGCATGTGTGACCTGGTCTATAAAACACGTCCCTCTGGATCCCACACCTTCATTTCTACGGTTGCAGAGCCATGGCGGAGATCCAGCCCTATGCGACTCGCATTTTACAGCATGCCACCGTGGTGAATTCACTCACGGGTTACCGAGCAGTGGTCCGGTCCATGTTTGCAGATGGCGACGACAACGAGGGGCGACGCCAGATCCTCAACGAGTTCACAGAAGCGGTCCTCGACAGAGTGCACTCGATGGAGAGGTGTGCCATCACTCACCACTACTGGACTATGACAGCCATCCTTGATGCTCGGGCTACGGACCACGAGCGCTCACGCCGGAACCAGCGACGGCTGGTTGGCCTCACACTAGTCTGTGCCCTATTGACCCTGGCGCTGTGGTATTGACAGTGGGACTATAAATACGAGGGTGAGACAGAGTGTGTGTCATTCAACGATCGTCATTGGATCAAGCATGTCACCCGTCCTATGAGCCATCCTGCCCCTTACACCCCGGGTGGGGTTACACGTCTATGAAGATAAAGTCACCCTCGTGGAAGACCGTGGAGATGTTTGCTGGTCGCCCGCTGAGACCGTATCGAATACGGTTACGCTACACCGTGACGGCTGGACTAAGTTTAAACGGGTGTTGAGCGGCGAGCTCGATGGACACCTCATCCACATAGACAATGCCATCTACGTATACCGTGGACCCTTCTTCCCACGCCTGGGCCGCTACCAAGGCCCTACGCGAAGCTTCACCCTAGACCCCGATCTGTGGACAGCCTTCGATAAAGTGGTGCCTATCGTGGACCAGCTGTTTACACCGGACGAGCGGTCATCAGACGAGTTGGAGTGGGCTCGTGCCCTGAGAGAAGCAGCGGCAGAACCCAATGAACAACTGTCTAGCCATGAACCCGACGACGATGCCATTGATTACCCGGCTAGACTCAGTCAGCCCAGTGACATTACCACCTGATCCTTTGATCTCACGGGGTTCTCCCTATAAATACGAGAGACAGTCAAATCTGGTACCATTCATGTACTGACCATGACGGAGCATATAATACTGGCGTATCTCAGCTTGACCCCCGAGGTTTTCCTGCACGTGTATGCGGATAAGGTCGATATCATGGAGGAGGTGGGAGACATCTGTTATGCGGACCCTACACAACCGTGCCCGGCTCACATTCGTCTGTCCCGGGAGGGCTGGACCAAATTCAAACGGGTGTTGTCTGGTGAACTGGACGGCGACCTCATCCACTTGTGTCACGATGTGTACATCCGACGCGGCCCTTTCTTTGCTCAATTGGCTCGGCTGGATGGAGGTACAGTGCATTTTACCCTTCACCCTGATCTATGGTCTGCATTGGAAGATGCCGTAGTAGATGTGGATCAAGTGCTTATCAAGCGGTCATCAGACGAGTTGGACTGGTCATTTACCATGGACACTGTGGAAGCCAACGAAGAAAATCAGAAAGAAACTCCGGCCCAAGACATACCCGTTATAAATAAACGATAGAGCCAGGGTCCATTATCATTTGTCACCATGAAGCGCTGGGAGAAGGTGTTGGATAACTTATACTACAGTCCCGACAGTCCGGCGGCCTATAGTGCATTGTCGGCTCTCTATCGAGCGGCCAAACCCCAGGGAATACAACGTGCCCAAGTCCGAGATTGGTTAAGAAAACAAGACACCTATACCTTACATCGATCTGTCCGTCGCCATTTTTTACGGAACCGGGTCATCGTGGGAGGAATAGATGCCCAGTGGCAAGCGGATTTGGTCGATATGAGCGCCTTTGCCAAATACAACGATGGGAATCGGTATATCTTGACGTGCATCGATATCTTGTCGAAGTATGCGTGGGTGGTACCCATCCGGACGAAAACGGGTGCGAATCTCATAGCGGCGTTCAAGGACATCTTCAAGACCGGGCGCAAACCCTTGTATTTGCAAACCGACGAAGGCACGGAATTTCTCAACAGACCGTTTCGACAGTTTCTGAAAGCCCAGTAGGTGTTTTTCTTCCATACGTACAACGAGACCAAGGCTTCCGTTGTGGCAAGGTTCAACAGGACATTCAAAGGCCGCATGTATAAATATTTCACCTATAAGAATACAAGGCGGTACATCGATGTTCTCCCGAATCTTGTGAGGGGTTACAATCGAGCCTATCATCGGAGTATAGAAAGAGCCCCCATTACCATGACCCAACGCAATGAAGCCCAAGTCCGGCGTGTCTTGTACCCCAGGCCATCGCAGCGAACGGCGAAGGCGGTGTACAAGGTCGGGGACCCTGTACGGATCAGTAAAGTCAAGGGCAAGTTCGAGAAAAGTTACTTGCCAGTAGTTGTATAGGCGTACTTCATCCATTACTCATCCACCCAAATACTCACAGCCACCGCGATCCACCATCACCCACCGAGCGCTGTCATACGTCATTACCAATTTTTATTCGTATAAATTATTGCGTCTGGATATTAATAAATTACATATAATGCTACCTGAATATAATATTAAAGATCTACATATGGTATTATAAATAAATCTTCCGAATTTATACGTTAATCGTTTAAATAGTCTATATTTTAGGTTTTATTCCGCTTTTACAAAAAGGTGATATTTCGATATATATTTTTATACGGGTTCATAGCAATAAAGTCTCCGAATCTATACGTTAAGGCTTTAAAAACATATATTAGGTTACACGAAAAGCGTTATTGTAACTGGTATATAGCGACATTTTGTGTTGGATAATACACCGTACATTTGGTACGGCAAATATCGATTATAATTTCGCTGTTTAAGAGACGGTCATGATACATAATTGTATTGATTTTAAGTCCTGTCAATGCGAAGGGCGTGTATTTTGGTAACAGGTGTGATCCCATAACAGAAATCGCTCGGTCTGGATATAAACGTGTGTTTCAATTATAGCGCGTAGAACTCGATTGCAATTAGCATATGATAATATTGGGGGTTTGAGTGTTTATATTTACAGACCGATATCGCTTTAATTGGGGGTAATTATACAATCACCGTATAGCGGGAGTTGAAGGGGCATATCGTGAGATAGATCACTATTTGAGAATTGTTTGTCAAAATATATATACCTCTAATAGAATTCCACTTATAGTCTACTTCGGAATGGCGAATTTACTGAAAAATATCAGCGAACCTAGAGAATTGTCCGTAAGTATTGTAATTTTATCGCGATCTATACTCGCGGATAATACCGACTTTGTCGATATAACGATGTACATAGCGAACGGCGTTGTAAATGTTCGATTATAACTGATTTGAATACAAGGGCTACGCACTTTTAATATTCCAACTCTATATTTTTATAGGCTAACAACTCTACGTGGGCCGGATTCGTACGAGAAAATGCGAACATTTTAGGTAGTTCCGGTTGGCCTAGTTTGGAGACTGTATTCGCCATAGATGGGGTGGTTGAAACACGGCCCGTTTATAATGACGATGATTGGAATGCGGGTATAAGGAGTCCAACGACCATTCTTCTAAATAATTCCCCTTCACTTCCGGAGATTAAAACACGTAACTGTGTAGAAGGATTATCCCGTTTATTCGCGCCCCGAGTTTGCAAAAGCTGTAATCAGCCATTAAGCGTCGAAGTTTGCGGAAAATGTCGCGTTAGTTTATGCCGAGATTGCGCGTGTTTTGCCCGACAGGTGTCATTCGGGGTTTTTATGTGTCCGAGCTGTTGTAGTTGTCAGTTTTGATCACCATGGTAGCCAAAAGTTTGACCTGGAGTACATATATTTTTACCATTACTACCGGAACTCGAAAATTCGCCCCCATGGATAATACTTCCGCCCGCATGGTAATACGATCTTCCACATGTCGTGGGGACTGAGGCTATAATCCACACACACACAAAAACACACACACACACACACACACACACACGCCATGAAAAGTCCTAAAAAGTCCAAGAAAGTTAAAGAAAAGTCCTAAAAAGGTCCTCACAGTAACCGACCATTGTCCGTATAAAGTCATATCGAAACGACTCTGGACGGTGACTGAAAGAAAGAAGAACGCAACATCGGTTGTTAAAGATCAAAGTATATTTTTTATTTATACAAATTAATTTAGTAATGACAGTTTCAAAACGAAAATACAAACTGAACAATCCTAGTACCCGAACACTAATTTCATTTCTATAACCCTGTGAAAGAGCTGAGGATATAGCGATAACGTATGAAACGGCACGCCCTGGTGGCGAAATCAACTAATCAACAGGTTTGATCGGTTGTTTTGTATACTCGCGCGGTAAAAGTCTGTTAATTAAGAATTTACGCATCTCAACGGCAGATTCTTCGGCTTCATCGTTTGATAAGTCGTCTTCTTCACGCATTCGTTTCTTAGTCGCCATTACTTTCTGATGAATCGGGTGCTTCCGTAGTTCTCGCCATAACCTTAAATTACGGACGTAGATATTTCGGAACCTCGTCTGTATTCTAGGTAAAAGCTTGTCATATGCCATCTGATGCGCAATTGGTTCATCCACTCCGCCTTCTTCGTAAACTTCCGCAAGATCGTTTATATCGGATTCATGATCATCAATCGCTTCATCCGCGAAGTGATCCCACAAACAATCGTCATCCTCGACGTCATTGTTATTATCATCATCATCATCATCATCAGCATCATCCGTAACTTCTCCGTCAGCATCTGTGTCGTCGTCACGACCTTTACTATCATTGTCATCATCATTGTCTTCGCCATCGGCGTCAGTAGCGTCGGTATCATTTTGATCACCATGGTAGCCAAAAGTTTCACCTGGAGTATATGTATTTTTACCATTACTACCGGAACTGGAAAAATCGTCCCCATGGACAATACTTCCGCCCGCATGGTGATACGACCTTCCGCATGGTAATACGACCTTCGAAGGTTCACTCACCGTCATCGTATAGGGATGTTGTACTCTACTTGATGGACCTATAACGGGACTCGGTGGTGTCTCTTGTCTATGCATTAGACGCATATGTCTGACCATACTATCGCGACGAGAGAGCGTCTTCTGACAGAACGGACATGAACTCGACATGGTTCCTGTCAGAGATCGGGTACGGACTGAGGCTAATACTGTACAATCGAACTTATATGACCACACACACACACACACACACACACACGCACACACACATGCGCACACACACACACACACACGCATGCGCGCGTACACACACACACACACACACACATGCGCGCGCACACACACACACACACACACACACACACGCACACACACACACACACACACACACAAACACACACACACACGCTTTGGAACAACCGTACCACACTTGTCTCACGAAACTACCAAAGATGCATGATAGAGTTAAACATCGACATTCGGCTAAAGTGAAATGACTCTATTTGCCAACAGGGGACGTCTTTTCATACGTTATCATCGGAGTTATCTCCCACTAGTTCCTGTTTTTGTCACCAGGGCAACGAGAAATCAATACGGCCGAACATGGAAAAATCCTGATGTAAGATAAGGACCCGGATGTAAAACTACAATACTCAGGAAGTGCCCTTTGAACCTGCGCTACCCGGAAGTGACAATATCGTACGCAGACACACACACACACACACACATACACACACACACACACACATACGCGGTGCATCCTGTACCCTATAGCCCGTCGTTTCATACGTTATCATCGGAGTTAGCTCCCACTAGTTCCAGTTCTTGTCACCAGGGCAATGAGTAGTCAATACGACCGAACATGGAAAAACTCTGATGTAAGACAAGGACCCGGATGTAAAACTAAAATACCTAGGAAGTGACCTTTAACCCTGCGCTACCCGGAAGTGACGTTATCGTAAGCAGGAACACACACACACACACACACACACGCCGGGTCACCCTATACCCTATAGCCCGTAGGGCATAGGATACACTAGGGTGTGGGTGCACCCGGTATGTGTGTGTGTGTGTGTGTGTGTGTGTGTGTGTGTGTGTTCCTGCTTACGATAACGTCACTTCCGGGTAGCGCAGGGTTAAAGGTCACTTCCTAGGTATTTTAGTTTTACATCCGGGTCCTTATCTTACATCAGAGTTTTTCCATGTTCGGTCGTATTGACTACTCATTGCCCTGGTGACAAAAACTGGAACTAGTGGGAGCTAACTCCGATGATCAGGACACCCCACATCTCCAGAGCCGTGACACGTAGCAAGTCAACGCGACGAACACGACGCCGGACACAACCGCCCAAGGCCTGGAACACCTATTAAAACCAACAGCAGCAGCAGGACAGCTCAGTCGCCATGTTTTACCTCACCCTACCCAGTAACGGTTCGCTGGATGTGTTTCCTGACAACACCGTGGCCAAGTATGTCACCCAGTTACCGCAACCGTTGCATTTACCTGGGCGCTGGGAATGTGGCCTCGTGGATATCCAATACCCTTACTCGTGGTACAACGTGCGAGCCAATGAAGTGTGGTACGAGATGACCTACGAAGGCAAAACACCCGACTCACCCTCCCCGAAGGCCAATACGATACCCCCAAGGAGTTCATGGGTGGGCTGTCAAGACTGTTGCATTATAAGGCTCTACGGGAGGTCACGAATAGTTCAAAACCCATCAAATCCTTTCCCTTCAAGAATCACGTGGACTTCGATTACAACGCACACAACGACAAGGCACAGCTTATCGTCACCGCCAAGCCGAGTGTCGTACTGAGTCCTATCCTACAGCAAATGCTGGGTTTCGATCTAAAGACGTTCGCTGGTCGCATGCAACGAGGACATGGGCTAGGGAGCATACTCGGCAGCATCGTCAAAACGTTCCTGCCCTTGGTGACGCGTGGGGTGAAAGCAATGGGCAAACAAGCGGTACGCAGTGGACTGCAAGTGCCCGGTGATGTCTTGGGGGGTAAGGCACCCAAAGAAGCCTTGAAACGGCGGGCCAAAGAAGCGGGAGGCGCCTTGGTGGCCAAAGCACAACGCACCGTAGGGAATAAAAGAGCTGCCCCACCGAGACCACGCACCAGTCGACGACCGACCCAGCGACGACGCACATCGAAGACCCAGCGACGACGCACATCGAAGACCAAGGATATCTTTTCTTAAACATGTCCTTGATCCACGCCGAGTCCTGCCCCTCCACCAACAGTGAATTTGATTTGTGGACCGTGCCGCCCACACAGACCAGTGCCGAACAAGGATTATGGGTGGAGCATATCCCGCTCTCCAGCATCAACGAAACCGGGCCCATCGAGTTCACCATCAGTAATGCGGATACGGCCTATGTGGATTTAGCCCATACATACTTGTATGTGAAAGCCAAGGTGGTCAGTGGGGATGGCACCAGAATCGTCCAAGCTGCAACGGTGGGCCCGACGAATCTCTGGCTGCACTCGATGTTTCAACAGGTGGATATTTTTCTCAGCGACAAACTCATCAGTGACTCCACCCCTATCGAGCCTACATCGAGACATTGTTGTCGTATGGCCGAGAGGCTAAAAAGTCTCAGCTGACAGCCGGTTTATTCTACCAGGACACACCCGAGCACATGGACACGGTGGACAATGTGGGATATAACAAACGGAAGGCTTTCACTGCGAACAGTGCCTCGGTGGTTATGATGGGTCGACTGCACACAGACATGTTCATGCAAGACCGGTACCTCTTGAACAAGATCCCCATCAAAATCCGACTGATAGGGGCGCCTCCGACCTTCGCCTTGATAGCCACTAACGTAGAGGGGCATGCAGCGGACTATAAGATTGTCATCGAAGAGGCAGTGCTGTATGTCCGAAAAGTGAAACCGAATCCAGCCGTTCAATTGGGACACATGAAAGCCTTGGAAACAAAACCAGCCCAGTACCCTATCCGACGTGTACAAACCAAAATGTTCTCTGTGCCTGCTGGAAATATGGGCGCCAACAAAGAAAACCTGTTCCTGGGGGAACTACCCAAGCGATTGATCCTGGCCTGTGTGGAAAATATCAGTTTCAGCGGAGCCTACCCAGAGAATCCGTTTGACTTTCAACATTTCGGCATCAATTTTGTGGCCCTGCATGTGGATGGACAACAGGTGCCAGCCACGGCCTTAACACCGAACTTTGGGCGCAGGAATTTCATTCGAGCCTATCAGAGCCTGTTTACAGCCACCGGTCAAATCAACCAGGACGAAGGGAATTTCATCAGTCGGGAGCACTACGCGAACGGATACACGTTGTTCTGTTTCGATCTGACCCCCACCTTAGAGAACGACCATCAGCTGGCCCTGGCCAAGCAAGGCAATTTACGGGTGGAAATCCACTTTGCACGAGCCCTGGCGACCACTGTCAATGTGATCTGCTACGCCGAGTTTGACAACATCATTCAAGTGGGCAAGGCGCGCAACGTCCTGTGTGACTTCTCCACTTAACATGGATACAGACCAGATAACCACCGTGCTGGAGAATGACCCAGAGACACGTATGGTCTTTCAAGGGGTGTTCGCCCGAGATGTGTTCCCATTAGACCGTATGTATCCTGCTGCTTACGTTCTCAACACGGACCCGATGGATCGGCCCGGTGAACATTGGGTGGCCGTGTACTTGACAGAACAGCAGGGCGAATACTTTGACCCGTACGGCCTGCCACCCCTCCATCCCGATTTAACAGACTTCATGGATCAAGGCACAGAGACGTGGTGTTGGAACAGTCAAACGTTGCAAAGCGTGTAGCGTGTGCGGAAAATATTGCTTGTTTTACCTGTACCATCGATGCCGGGGAAGACCCTTATCTACCATCGTACAGATGTTTGACGAGTACCCCAAGGCCGGGGACCGCGATGTACTCGTCTATGACTGGGCCGCCCATCATTTCAATGTACAAGCCCCGTTCTGGGCTTAAGTTCTTTCAATATACACACGCCCGCTGTTCTGGGCTTAAGTTTACAAGCCCCCTGTTCTGGGCTTCAGTTTACAAGCCCCCTGTTCTGGGCTTCAGTTCTTTCAATGTACAAGCTCCCCTGTTCTGGGCTTCAGTGTACAAGGTTCTGGGCTTCAGTTTTCACGTGGTTGTTCTCACGTTGTTGTTGTTACTGAATAAAAAACAAAATGAGATCTCACCAAAAAAAAACCCTGTGTTGTGTGTTTTATTCATAATGCATAAATGCCCAATGTGGAGATTCAGTCAAACTGAAATCAGTGGTGTAGGATGGGGCCAAAATGTAACCCATCAATGTTAGAATGCAAGAGCACTATCGTAAAATAGAGAGCCAATGAAATCAGCCCACAGACCAAGTACGTGTTTTGGTCTAGGTTTGGAGCGGGCATTTCATTGAGGTGCGTGTATACGGTGAGTGAAGAGACTCGTCCAACACGTATAGATTAAGTTTATTACTATAAGTTATATGAACATAATGCATGAAACTGGTTTTGAACACCGTATTAGCCAAGCAGTGGCCCAGAATGGAGCCAAAGGTAACCCATCCATGTCCAGAAAACATTACCCGGGTGTACAAGAACCGAGATGTAGGCGCGGACGTCAGCGAAAGCACACCGTGAGTACCCCAATTCGATTGGCTGATTGTTCGACCGCTGATTGGTTCTTTTTCTCGACCGCTGATTGGCTCTTTTTCTCGACCGCTGATTGGTCCAAAGGGAACTGCCCATCTTTCCCAGGTTAATCCAGAATCCCCTTTTTGTGCTCAAGCTCTGACTATATCGATGCCACAACATTGTCTCATTGGACATTGGATCGTTTGACCTGGATGTGACCTTTTGTCCCGCGCGCGCGCACTACCGGTGATGACGCGCACTTCCGGAGAACGCGCGCGCGCACGCTGCGACCGGAGAACCCGCGCGCGCGCGCTCGCGCTGGGGGGCCGGGGTACGCCGGACCGGGCCGGGAAAGTTGGAGGTAGTGTGTTTGAGCATTCACCCCAACCGGAAGTGACGTCATTTTTACATCCGGGTGAATTCACCCAAACCGGAAGTGACGTCACACACACACTTGCGCAACCCCAGTACATGACAAACACAGACAAGTCTGGACATGTCCAAAGGTCACGCCTCATTCACCCAAACCGGAAGTGACGTCATATGCAAATTTCTGAGGTCAAAGGTCAATAATGCTCGCCTAGACCCCAAAAACGTCTAGGTCCATACCCTTGGGCTACCGCGCATGCGCAGAATGACCCTATGTCAACCCCACATCCACGCCATCAGAGACTCCCTCACATAGGCTTCACATGAATACCTCACACGATCCATTCGAACCGTGAATAGCCCATCTCTAACCCAAACACACCCACACACACACCCCCAAAAATGCCTGCTTTCTATACTACGGCCAGGCTGCGCATGCGCAGAGTATTGACAACGTACGAACCATTAGTGTAGTCAAGTGCTCCTGCATGAGAGCTTCAAAATAAGACCTCATATGACCCCATTGGACCACCAGGGACTCACCTAGACTCCAACATGTCCACCTCGTATGGACCTATACACCCATAGCCATGCTGTATAGGCCTATGGGCCTACCTAGGCCTCGGTGACTTTTTTCAAAAATTTCACCGTTTCGTGCCGGGACACTTCCTATCATGTTCTAAATGACGAGACGTGAAAAACAAATCCAAACAACCCTACCGCAAATGTATAGAAGTAGGTTTCCCAGTGGGACAAACATCGGTCCTATACCCCCAGTATGGGACTATATGGGTCTATATGGGTCTCGGTGACTTTTTTCAAAAATTTCACCGATTCGTGCCGGGACACTTCCTATCATGTTCTAAATGACGAGACTAAGAAAACGAGACCCCACAACCTATACCGCAAATGTCTAGAAGTAGGTTTTCCAGGGGGACAAACATTGGTCCTATACCCCCAGTATGGGACTATATGGGGCTATATCGTACTTTTTCAAAAATTTCACGATTCGCTCCGGGACACTTCCTATCATGTTCTGTCTGACGAGACTAAGAAAACGAGACCCCACAACCTATACCGCAAATGTCGAGAAGTAGGTTTCCCAGGATGGTCCTATACCCCCCATACCCCATATAGGCATTTTCCCGTAATTTAGGATAAAGTCCGTGTTCCGTATTTTTTCAGGAAAAATTCTACATACACCCACCCTGGAACTAGGGGGAGATAACTCTATTGATAGGCAAGCCCCGTTAAGCCCGGCGACCTACATACCCCCCATACCCCATATAGGCATTTTCCGGGATTTTTCGATAAAGTCCGTGTTCCGGGGTTTTTTTCAGGAAAAATTTTACATGCACCCACCCATGACTGGATATCCCTTCACATAGGCTTCACTTTGATACCTCATACAACTCCATCGGCCCATTAGGGGCTCCCCTAGCTCCCAAAACGTCTATTTCCATACCCTTGGGCCACCGCGCATGCGCAGAATGCCAATAGTTCAACCCCACACCCAGCCCATCAGATGCCCCTTCACGAATGCTTCACTTTGATACCTCACTCGACCCCATTGGACCATTAGTGGCTCCCCTAGCTCCAAAACGTCTATTTTCATACCCTTCGGCCACCGCGCATGCGCAGAATGCCGATATTTCAACCCCACACCCAGCCCATCAGATGCCCCTTCACGAATGCTTCACTTGGATACCTCACTCGACTCCATCGTCCCATTAGGGACTGCCCTAGCTCCAAAACGGCTATTTTCATACCCTTCGGCCACCGCGCATGCGCAGAATGCCAATAGTTCAACCCCACACCCAGCCCATCTGATGCCCCTTCACGAATGCTTCACTTTGATACCTCACTCGACCCAATCGGACCATTTTATCTAGGGACTACTTTTTCTCCGCGGAAGTTTTTTCCCGCGACCGCATCACCGCCAGGACCGCATCACCGCGGAGGAATACATCCCCTTTTCCACAAAATTCAAAATGGCCGCCAAGCGCACATCGCCTCAAAAATTCAAGATGGCGGCCAAACTCTGGCAGATCGAGTTGTCTCCCTTGCGTCCAGAGTGTACAGATGGCGCCACCATCGGAAGTTGTGACGTCATAGTTACATCCGGGTGAAATACGGCCCAATTTACGCTATATATACTACTAGGGGCCTTAATGTGCTTTGTGGGTATATTCCCTACTACTATAGTAGGGGGTGTTTAGTATATTTGGAATGGCCTATACGGAGGCTGCGCATGCGTAGCCCTGACTTGGACTGGAAAACACGCTGTATCGGGGAGATGATTCTGACTGACTGAACAAGACGGCCGTGTTGACACCTGGCTGCAGACCAGTACCTGGGAATTCAGGTAGGCTTGCTTGGGTGCATTTAGTCCTTCATATTATCTCCACAACCCCCAAGTAGGAATGGACTAATAAGGAGTCAGTTCCTACTTTATTGGAGTCAGAAGTCGGATTTCGAATTTATGCAAAAAGGGAAACCAAATTTTTTTCTTGACAGCCCCCATCTTGACAAATCTGTAAAAGTTGGTCAACTTTACCGACTAAATAATTATTGACAACTAATACGATAGTCGGTGCAAACTGCCTACGGCCTGATCCTCGGACGTTTTAGTTGTCGAAATACTGGCGAATAACATGAAGGGCTTATGTTGTTTTTGTAAGTCGCGCCAAGCAGGTCGACCTTGCATACTAATGAGCACGCACAAGGTCAAACACGAGTGTCTTGCCGTTGTCGTATTTATTTCTTATAGGTAATTCGGCGTTGATAATTTGGCCAGTGCGTTTATGAAAAATAAGAATTGAAAGAAATTTATCTTCCGGTATTGAGAAAATTATTTGTACAAAATTGTGGAAAATATTGCTCTTTGCAAATAGAAAAAAAAACAATCTTTTCAAGAAAATAAATTGTGAAAAAATACGGCGTATTCCGCCAGCAGTTTCCACGTTGTGATATATTTGTGCACATGTAGATTTATTTGGGTGTGATTGTTTTGTGGGTTATAGAATATTTTTTTGCCACTCTGACAGCACGGCAAATCGCGTAGTGGGGTGCTGTTGACATTGATTGGTTCCATAAATTATCCCAACCCCACCATTGAGGGAACATTGCACGTATTTGTATATAGGCGTGCGTACACAGGGGTGGTTTGCGGACCTGTTGATTTCTCTATGGGTGGTATCTGAGAGAAACTTAGTAAAATTTATTTGGTGTGTGGTTATTTTATTTATTTGTTTCTTTTGTTTTTTGTATTGTGTTGTAACAACAACAACATATAGTGTTTCAGCACAACAGTACCTACAGATACTATTTGTCAACCAGTTAACCTACATGGTACATATTGCTAACCGACAATTGTTCAGCCCCATCGAATATTTTCGTCCCCCATCCATCAGATATTACGTATATTTTCACACAATTCCAACCTGTGATAATTGGATAGTTTGACCAGTGGGACCTTTGGTGTTGACAATATAATTTGATCAAACAGGGTAAAGCATTAACAGACTTGTACTTTGATGCAATTGGTTTTCGGTTGGGGACAACTGTTGATAATTTGATTTTGTACTGTTGTGCAACAACAACAACAACAACAACAATTGTTTAGTTTTCTGTGATACAACTGTTTAGTTTTTCATGATACAACAACAACAACTGTTTAGTTTCTCTTGTACAACATCAACAACAGAATTTATTAACAATAAGTACGGTTAATACAAATTTATGATAGTTTCAGGCATTCATCCGTATTATATACAAACAAGTCCATATTCAGTTACTTCTGTTTGCACTTTTCGGTACAGAACAGGATTTAATATCGCTTTCTATTTTTATTGTGCTAGTATATCAGATACCGGTTTCTGCATTGTTGTTTACTGACAAGCAGTAAGAATTGCTTCTGAGTTTTGTGGTACAGTATCATAATAGAAGTTGTGCATTGATCAGCAACAATACATTTTGATAGTATTGTGTGTACAAACAACATCTGATACAATATATAATCTGAGTCGTGCTAGTAACATGAAATAAGATTGCTAGATACCGTTCTTTGGTTATCATTATTGTACAACATCAGTAGACAATATCATCATATTAACGGTCAGATTCGCTATTGTATTGTAACAGGACCATAGGACAAAGATCCGCTATATTGGACATGGAATTTAATTATTTGTTGTTGTTTTATAACAACAACAACACCATATAATAAGGATCTATTACATTGCATAGCAAATAAAACTTATTTTTTTGTTATTTTTCTATCACAACACCATTATCGAATAATTGCTTCTTGCCTATTGTGGTGTAACAATATTAAAAAAAAGTAGTGGGTATATAATAGAAGTAGGAGTTGAGTCATTGTTTACTATTGCACAACAGTATTATTTAGTTTAGTTTTTCCTTTTTCATTGCCTCGCTAAACTGAACTTATTTAGTGCACTGGTACATTACACTGACCTGGTGCAGCATTGCAGTACACCAACCTGTGTTTGTTTATTTATATATTTCATTGGATTTTTCTTTGTGTGAGTTGCCTAAATGCAATAAGTGGAAACTGCTGGATAGGATATCATTGCTCATGGATAGGAACAGTGCGAACTCATGGGTATGCATGAATTCAGAGTTCCATAGTTTACTAACCTAATGGTTGTGCTCTAGTCATGGTGTAAAAACTTGACCAGTAATATGTAACAGGAATTATCTTCCACCGCATGTAAATATTCCGAATACACAAATCATATTGGATGTATTTACATGTACTCTTTGGCTTTTATAACATATTCAAACATTTTTGCTTGTGTCAATTCTTACTTCGGTGGAGTGGTATGTGAATTGCCGCCCACCTTATTTAACTTCTGGTGATGAGAAAATTGTTGTTGACATATTCAGTTTATTTCAAGTCGGCCATTTCACATTTTAGGAGGAGAGAGGGGGTGGGTCAACACCCATAGTGTGTGTGTGTGTGGTCATTGTTTATTCAAGGGCTTGCACCTTTCCAGGTGCATTGTTGCTGGAACAAAATTGAAAAAAATAGATTGGTGGAGATGTATTCTCAGAGTTATTCACATATTAAATGTGTGATAATTGTTACTCCAGACCCCTGACATATCGTCACCCTTGCCCAAAGAAATTTACTTTATTAAGCCCAGGGCTATTCATATTCAGAATTTAATCATGAATTTGGTGCGAGCTAAATCTCAAGCGTGGATCGCATCTCTGAATTTAAAGGCAGAGTTCAAAGGTTTGCAATTGGTCTTTGAACAGTATCTGAAAACTGAAACATTTTCCAAGGAAAATTTCTACACCATTCTTCTTCTTGATGAAAGTCTGCGTGGGGATGTAGACAGCTATTTTGAGACCATTTTGGCTATTAATTCTGATGAGGTAAATCCCCGTAAAGTTCAAATTCTAATCGTACAGATTTCAAGACTGCTCGATAGAATTAAAGATACTGCATATAGGATTTCAGCTTTGCAGTCCCAATATAATCCTAATCGATGTAAGGGGAAGGGAGTCTGGGACGGGGACGAGTTGGTGAATTGTTCTATCAGTGGGGCAGATGAAACATCACAGTACGCAGATGGGTCCGGGTTACATAATCTATCCTCCACGCCCAACCGACACGTCGAGTGGGTGGTAAAGGAACATTCTGGCACAGGTATTCAGCTGAATACTGAAGAGTCCCCTGTATCGGTTTTGAGTCCGATTTGCCGAGACAGGTCATGCGATAGCTGTTGCGACATGGCGTATGATGCACCAGATTGGTTCAAAGTCGTCCAGCCTGAGTGTGATCAGACGCATGATGCTAGGGAAAGTAAAGCTACTCTTTCGCGGGATCGTGTACGTAACGGGTTATATAACTGTTGTAGCAAAGCAAACTCAACTTATGTTCACCCATGGAAAGGTGATATTTCGTACGTTGTGGGATGCAATGGTCCACAAAAGCGGTCGCCTGACTATCCGAGCGATTATTCTTGTGATAGTGGACTTGAATCTTCGCGCATCGCATATGAACGAGATCAGTCATGTGTTTTTTTGCTGCACTCTCGTGGTTGGACACGTGACCAGACAGAGCTAAGGCGTAGGTGTGATCAGTCATTGGAAATAGTGCAGGTTTCTGAGAGTCACGGTAACCCTGACTTGATGCGTGTCTGTTACTTTGACGGTTCGGCTGACGTTCGAGACGCGTCAAGTGATATTTCTGTGGCGGCACATATTTGTGACGATTCATGTGATTGTCCAGCTGGACGACACTACAATCAGTCACACGGCGAGTGTTGTAAAAGCTCGTTGCGCTGTCGCGACCGTTCGCGTGAAGTCTCACGAGAGCAGATGCATGGGTGTTCGGTCGCCTCAGATTGCAAGTGTACAGCAGAATTCGCTGAGTATTCGTGCACTTCGGTCAATCCAGACCCCGAGTGTTCATTGACTCTGAGGGAGGCGGTCCCTTCTCGAAATACGGATGAATACGATCCTCTTCCAGGACCGCTTGAGAAAAACAGTGTGCCAGTCTCGGGCTCTGTGGAAACCGGTCCCCTCCGGAGTGAGGGAGACAAATCGATTTTGGGATGTCGAACGAACAAAACGCAAGCTCCTGCGAGTGATATGCCGGTATATGCATTGTGGGTTTCTGAAATGCCGCTGAAACAGTCGATTTCCCAGAATCGAAACACTTTAACTGAAAGCCTAATGATGGATACACCGGAAGTCGTGTACGATGGTTCGGGTATTGTTACCAAAAGTCGAGAACCCGTTCTTGCTTCTATCAGACTCCGCAGTTCTGAAGTCTGCGCGATCGCGACGGTTTTGACACGCGGGCGTGATCATACACATCTTGCTCTAGAGTCGGCGACTTCAAAAGATCACGCAGAATGCTACTCGGAACCTACGTGTAGCTTAGATGTAAAATACCCATCCCGACTCGCATGGCCTCCATGCGTCCTGCCAGTAGAAGTACATATTGTGCCAAGGTACTGTTTGTGGAGTTTCGATTGTCACGTGGTAGCGGCCATATTGGACTTTCTGAACGGCTCCAATAGGCTCGTAAGGGTTCTGACATGCATGATCTCTGGTTATGTCTCCTGTGACGGAGACCTGTATCGGTCTTTGATCAGAGTTGGGCTTTTGTACTTTCATGGCGTCCGGCCGCCAGAAGAACATGAATTTCTTCCACAAACAGTTCGTCAATCCCTTCCTCTTAGTGACGGTGGTGAAGTTGTGTTGGGGAATAAGTCTGTATGCGCAGTTTGTTTCCTGATCTTCCACAGTGTTCGCCCTCCGGAGGAAATCACGAAATGCACTCGTACTTTAGGACAATGGTCTGTCATTCGAGACTGAGCCCTGTGGCCTATTCCTTTTGTGGTTTCCTGGCTCCCTCTCCAATGACATCTATAAGTTAAAACTTTAGACATCGACTAGAATTACTTTGAGGGTAAACCGTAACTGTAGGTGCATGGTGATGTACACTTTTAGGTTTTAGGTCGAACAATGTCGTAAGTACGAAAACTATGGAGCGCCAGAAGGAGGATATCACAGGTAGGCGACCAGGTACAGGTGCCATCTCGGGATATCTTCTTCCCTGGGCTCCGATGTCCCAAGTAGTGTTTTCGACATGTGGGTTTCTTTCGCCGTTGTTTGTACTGACTGGTAAGAAGAATCAGTCTTCTATTTTATATAATTTAGCCTAAGAGTCATTTTGTTTAGATTTTGTAGGCAAGTTTAGGGTGCCCAAGGAATGGTGCAGGCTCCTTGTATTGAAGTATGTGAGGGATCAAGTGTTTTAATGTGTATTTATAAGTTCAGATTTTTATATATACATTTCTTTTACTTAAAATTATTCCTTGGCTGACCCCCTGGTATTGAAATATTTGTTGATCATGTAGACAGACCTAAGTTCTAGGTGTTCTTGAAGCAGCCTTCAGCTGGGAGGACCTGACCGATGATGAGGGCCACAGTCACAGTGCTTCCAGAAAAGTCGGTCCTACCCAGGGATCCACAAACAAATCCAATGAACCAAGGGGGTTAGGCAGTGGAGGAGTGCGGAGGGAGCGAGAGGAGGACAACATCCTCCAGTTGGATGATGTTACCATCATCGAAGGTGTGGGTGAGTCTCTTATCCCACTGGCCAAGCGGGCTCGAGTCTGGTCGTCGGAAAAAGTGGATATAGAGGACAAGAATTGGTGTCCGCCCACGAAGCGCGATCCTTCAATAGCGGTTGAAATTGTGGGGGAAAGGGAACGGAGCGCAGGCGGGGAATCTTCAGAGGTAGGCGCCGAGATGCGTGAGCCACCTCTGGAGGCTGACCCTACCCTGGGCTCCGAGGATATGTGTGCCAGAGGCGACAAAACGGGGACCACAGTGCCCTTTATGCACCATACGTGCACATAAGTTCAGACGTCATGTTGAACGCCTTCACTTCCCCTATTATTTGAACCCAGACATGTGCTGTTGGCAATGTAAACGGTCAGAAGGTACACACCCCTTCGTTATGAGACATGCCATACGCGAGGAACATGGCCCAAGGGAACTATGGGGGGTTCCCAGATCGCCGTTTGGATCAGTGGGTGGAATTGATTCATCGATATTTCCAGCAAATCATGGCGACATGCGATCTCTTGAACTACGCACAGTTGAAGTACATCATTGATCATGGGCTGTACCCAGAGGGAGGAATGGCTAATCGTGCTAACCTGCCCGCCCCGATGACCATACTGTTGATGTCCATTTTCGACCAGTCTAGGGGGGAGATCATTGAGGGTCCATATTCTATCAGTCCACCCAATTCGGTGGCCTCCCTCACGTACTGGAAGATTTTGGTCAGAATATTGGTTCATCGGACAGCGACACAGAGGGACGAGCTGGAACGAGTGGCAGTATCTCCTTGGCCTCAACAAATAACAGATATGGTCTGAGAATTCGTGTGGTGGATGCCCACGCTCACATAGACCTCGTCATGTGCCGACTGGGAGCGAGGAACTTTGAGGGAACGGCGGTGGTGCCAGCTTGGCGAGTCTGCTGTGGTGGTACAGTATGTCATCGGTAACCTGGTGTTCTCCGAGCACTGGGACGACTTGTTCTGGGCTCGTGGTGATCATCGGATACAGGTGACATATGGCCTTCACCCTCATGTGACCAGTAAGGGGCATGTAGGATCGGGGCAGCTATTAAAGTTGTTGAAACTGTTGGGGTCTTCTGGCTGTGTGGGGCTCGGGGAGGTCGGCTTAGACTATAACGATCATAAGTCTACGGAAGAGAGGGAATGGCAGGTCGACTTCCTCCGAAGAGAACTTCCCATGGCTAGTGAGAAGGAGTACAATCTCCCCGTGGTGGTCCATTGCCGAGAAGAAAACTCGAAGCAAAAGCTGGCCGGTGATGATTGTATAGGTTTACTGTGTTAGGCAGTTGGGATGCATCCTCCGATCCAGCTGCATTGCTTTGTTGAGGACGAAAAGGATGTACAGGCATGGACTGCGGCATTCAACAATATCTTATTTCAGTTTGAATGCCCTTGCGATCAGCCTGCCCATTTGTGATCGGGCCCTCCGGGACATGGAGCTGGATCGGATACTAATTGAATCTAATGCACCGTATCTGCCTCCCAAAGGGGCTCCTCCTGTGAACACACCTTGGTATCTGTGGCCAGTAGTATGTCAAATAGCCCAGGCAAGAAATCTGGCCTCAAATGCCAAATGCCTGTGGACTTTTTAAGCTCCCCAAGTTTTGAGGGGATGGACGAACATGGGTGCCGATGATGGTTCATGGGGGGAGAGCCTTTATATTGCAACTGATTTTGTATTAGTGTTAGATGGGTTCAGGTTGGGGGCAGAGTGACAGGGACCGCGGGATTGGTAAGCGTAGTTCAGCTAGCCCCTGTAACTTGTAACTGCCCCCTGAGATATTGGGGTGGGATTTGGCAAGGGCAACACATTCAGTTTTAGGATTAAGTATTTTATTGGGGTAGTAATTTTAACGAAAAGTGTGAGTGGATAACTTGCAATGTTTTAGGTGTCCAGACTCCAGGGTGGCACTTTTGGGGGACTGGCCGGTCTCGGCTAGCCCTCATATCCGGCACTCTGGGGAATGTGGATAACTAATAATATTTTAAGGGTCCAGAGACTCCAGGGTAGCACTTTTGGGG
This sequence comes from Hanleya hanleyi, assembly GCA_036873755.1. NCBI lineage: Eukaryota > Metazoa > Mollusca > Polyplacophora > Lepidopleurida > Hanleyidae > Hanleya > Hanleya hanleyi. The sequence continues at coordinate 20,593 of JAVTVY010053564.1, forward strand.
GGCTAGCTTGTTTCAGCTAGTCCTCATATCCGGCACTCTGGGGGAATTTTGAATAACTTTAATTTTGAAGCAATGTATTTTATGTGGTCCGGTGTCAACAAGCTCGAGTTTTATCAACGGCTGGAATATTTTATATGGTACAGTAGGATGAAATATCGAGTCTATTAAGGGAATTAGTACCCCCTGGGCATCAAGCCCCAAATGTAAGGGGGAAGAATGTAGTAGTAGGCTGATAGGGGCCTTAATGTGCTTTGTGGGTATATTCCCTACTACTATAGTAGGGGGGTGTTTAGTATATTTGGAATGGCCTATACGGTGGCTGCGCATGCGTAGCCCTGACTTGGACTGGAAAACACGCTGTATCGGGGAGATGATTCTGACTGACTGAACAAGACGGACGTGTTGACACCTGGCTGCAGACCGGTACCTGGGAATTCAGGTAGGCTTGCTTGGGTGCATTTAGTCCTTCATATTATCTCCACAACCCCCAAGTAGGAATGGACTAATAAGGATTCAGTTCATACTTTACTACAACCCCTCATAAGGACCTTATTGACCGTCTAAGTTCATTGATAGTATCTGTGTTCAAGAGAACTGATCTTAGATATATTAATCTCAGAAGCCATAAAGCATTCTTTAGCTCTACAACATACTAGAGATATCATTCATGGCATGTTTCTTTGTTTATAGAGTTGCTTGAATTTCTCATTAAAAATATCTATTTGAAATTTGGCAACACAATATATCAACAGCATATAGGTATTCCAATTGGTACTAATTCATGAATATGACTATATGCAAGCGGTTTCAAAAACCGATCAATTCAAAGCCTGTTCCTTCTCATTCACCAAACGCTATATAGACGATCTTCTCGCTGTGGATAATCGGTATATAAATGAAACAGTGAAGGATATATATTGTGACGAGTCAGAAAAGGGAGGGGGGGATATTTTGTGGACTATCATTAATTAAAAATGAATGAAATAATTATCTTTGATAATTGAGATCCCTATTCAGCTGAGTTTGCGAACAATTAGTTCCAGTTTAACGAGTAATGATAAGCTCTTCTGAGGTTTCCAGGATATGGAAGTGCCCTGTACTCCGATAGGGGTCGCTAACGTTGCACGAGCGGGAATGTATAAATTACGTCGTCATACGGAGAATCTTCACTTGGTACCAACCGAGTCAGCTGCCCAGTCCTGTGAGCACAGCCAACGATATAAAAATACCCCTGAGATCCTTCACAACCAGGTAATTAAAAAGGGGACAAGTACAGCAAGGAGTATGCCAGAATAAACTGATAGTCCGTCAGTGTCTATATCCATGCACAGACCCTAGAAATATATCTGGAACCCCGCGAAAAATATCTGGATCCCCGAGATAAATTTCTGGTCCCGAGAAAATTCCCTGGATAAATGGAAAACTTTGCAAAGGTGTACATTTACTAGTCGATAGGCTAAAATGTATCCCGAAGCTTTGTGGTCCATACTATTGTAACCAAACAGGAAAAACCTGCTCATCTCATATCTGGATACCTCATCTATACCCAGAATATCTGGAACCCCGAGATAAATTTCTGGACCCCGAGAAAATTTACTGAATGAATGGAAAACTTTGCAAACGTGTACATTTACTAGTCGATAGGCTCCGGATTAATTGGCGACATTTTTCTCGTAGACAACAAGTTCTTGTAATCCTCCGATATCTCACTTCCAGTAACATCTGATTTGTCCGGTACTTTGTGTACAAACTCAATCAACTTTTCAGTTTTCGACCTATGGGACGAGAGCGATATGTTTATTGCCATGTCTGTCATTACGGAGTTTCCAACAATCCGCCTTTATGGGACATTTCTTCGAACAATAGTGGCATGTAGGTGCTTTCCATGACTTATACGGACACAAATAAAATATGTCTTCATCTCGTCCTCATTTAATTTAGGAACCAATCAAATATTGCTAGCTAGGTTGAATTATGGCCTACGTCTTTCCTCAGATCTACTAGATCTTCCCCTGACATAACTTCCAATTTAAGCATGCGCAATCCATGCACACTTTGCCGCGCATTTTCCTCTCTCTATAGTTCTCTCTCCCTCTCTCTCTCCTGCTTTTTCTAACCTCAACTGTTCTAAGTTAAGCCATTCTTTTTGCAACTCTGTTTCCTTGTCTAACCTTAACTTTTCCTTTCCTTCTTCTTCCTCTACTCTAACTCTAGCCTTCTTGTCAACCTCCAATTCCTCATCACCTTCTTCAACTTCTAGATTTGAACGCCCTCCTATTACTTTGACAATTTCCATTCTTCTTCATACTGGCTGACACAGTAACATTTAAGTGACTGGATAAAGTTCTTAACTCAGCCTTACGTAACTCATGGACATGTTTTCCTTCCCTACAAACTTTTAGGGATTAATGTTACCAGCCTTACTGAAAACACAAAATGACTATTTGTGTCACTAAAATTTTAGTGCAATTCTGTTTAACCAAACTCAAACCAAAACTGGTTCAGACGAAAATATACGAGATTGCTTTTAAAACAGAACCAAAAGTAGTTTTGTAAATCTGCGCTCAAACAGTGGTCAAACAAAATTACAAAAAAATGCCAGATGGTTCAATTAAAGATTGTATACAACTAACCAACCAGAAAATTAGAAAAAAAACAATTGCAAAACAATGTCGCAAAACTTCGGCTTACACAGTCAGAAAAATGGTGTTAATTAACACTAAAAATTGGTGTTGACTTCAACACCAAAAAACAGTGTTGAGTTAGTTAACACCGTTATTTGGTGTTAGTTAACACCGTTATTCGGTGTTGAGTCAGCATCCGCACTCGTCAGTCAACACTAAAAAATGGTGTTGAGCCGATTTCAACACCATTTATTGGTGTTAGTTAACACTGTTAATTGGTGTTGAGCAAGCATCAGCACTTGTCAGTCAACACTAAAAAATGGTGTTGAGCCAGCTTCAACACCATTTATTGGTGTTAGTTAACACTGTTAATTGGTGTTGAGCTGGTGTTAGTTAACACTGTTAATTGGTGTTGAGCCAGCATCAGCACTTGTCAGTCAACACTAAAAAAGGGTGTTGAGCCAGCTTCAACACCATTTATTGGTGTTAGTTAACACTGTTAATTGGTGTTGAACCAGCATCTGCACTTGTCAGTCAACACTGCAGAACAGTGTTGAGCCAGCTTCAACACCATTTATTGGTGTTAGTTAACGCTGTTATTTGGTGTTGTCCGCATCAAATCTGATCGATCAGCAAATGAAAAGGGTGTATCAATTGAGGTGAATGAAAAACCAAAACAAGATTGATGGATAAAGAACATATATTATAAAACACAATCTGTAATATTTCATTGTATGATACGGAACCGTAGAGGGGACATGCACAATCTTTTTTTCGCGGAAAATTATCTCGTCCCACGAGATAATTATCTCGTCCCACGACATAATTATCTCGTCCCACGAGATAATTATCTCGTCCCACGACATATTTATCTCGTCCCACGAGATAATTATCTCGTCCCACGACATATTTATCTCGTCCCACGACATAATTGACCAATGACAGCAGATTTTACAACTACGTTTTTTACCAATGAAAGCGCACGTAACGTACTTCTATTGCAGTCAGTCTGGGAATTTTATGCAATCTGCAGATGGCCTAGGCAATAAAAAAAAACAACCTCAACTACAACGAAAAAATTATTGATCATTTCAAAGTTTTCTTGGGTTTGGATGAATGAAATCTTAATTTTGATGTCCCGGGTTCACTAAAAGTCTGCAAATCTTCGGGCGAAATGCGGTTGTTTAACGAAGAGAGTGTTTCAATGTGTGTATGTTTGGTTTTTTTTTCGTCTGGAGTTGTAGGATCTGTGTATGGAGCGGACGCAGACTTCATAATACAGCCGATGTCATATTGTAATACAATCCTGTTGACATAGATTTCACACAAGACTGACTAGAGAACACCAAAGAAGTGAAGTTTATCCATTCCCTCAAACAGTATTCATGATTAGAAGTGAATTTGATGTCAACATTTTCTTTAGCGGATACAAGTACACATCTGAACAGGTGTCTTGATCTCCGCCACTTCCTTGCATTATATAAATTTTCACAGACATTACATATTAACCTGAGAAGAAGTAAACCAAGAAGGCTCCGTACATTGGGGGAGGGGGGGGGGAGGGAGCAAGGGCGTAGACAAGGGAGGCTTGGCCGGCAAAAAAAAAATAAACAAAAAGCAAACAGACAAAAAATGAAAGAAAGAAAACATAGCATAGAAGTGAACGTTTTTCGTATCAAGTATTTTTTCCAGTTGTTGCTTAATACTGGAGGAGTAAACTTATCACCGCCAGTGCCTACTATACCGGTAGGCCTAAATTCAGATTGCAATCGATCAGCGACAAAACAATAGATTGGCGATTCGGGGCCCAAATCTCGTGCGATCATCTCTGAGAATGAATTAATGTTCTCTAATTCAGTCGCATATTTGGACGAAAAAACATCAACACGTCCATTGAGCAGAAATGTTCTCTTTTTTCTCTATAAAGTGGTTTTGTGTTTCAATTGAGATCTCAGTCATTTGCTCAGTATTTGTTCATACACAAACAAGAGATATATTAGTTTTCAACTACTTTCCACAAAGAAACCATAGAAATAAACCTACTGTCTGTCCCAGATAATATATCCCAGACGTTTTCGGCGATATTTCGGAGACCATTTATCGTACAACATTGAAACTTAAATGATCACACAGTATATTAACTAAAACAATATTAATTTTATCCCTGTCTTTTAATAAAATCGCCAATGCGTACCATATTATTTTAACGCCACAATGGTGTTGATCTGCCAATGTTATAACATATACACTTGACGTCATGACGTAAAAAAAACCTCACAAATCTCCCATATAATTAATAATAAAAGGACTTTCACATTTATAAAAAAATATACCAATTCAGTTGTTTCATGGTGAACTGCAATACGTGCAGAATGAACGCTTGATTGAACTACGTAAATTTTATTAGTTTTATGTACACGAAGTCCTTAATATCGAAGTTCTGCGAAAGCAGTAGTTCCTCTAGCTCTTTTGATTAGATAAGAATAGGCCGAGTACTGTAGCCGTCCAGGAAAACAAGCCAATTGTCAATAAAACTCATCGTCAAAGG